>CP106709.1:123947059-124202059 GCA_025503065.1 Gossypium bickii
TATTGATATCTTCGTTAAGGTAAGCTAAATATCTTCCTTTCAAGGTTTCCTCAATTGGCCATATTTCGAGGCCTTTAGATTGATATATGTACATTATATATGTATATAAACATATATACATATGGATGTAGTATTATACACAAACAGCAATCCAAATGTCCCATTAGACCTTCGGATTTTGAGTGAATTGATTAGAAGCTATAGAATCAATGATAAGTACTATCTTAATAATACATGCCTTTCTGAGTTGCGTCAAACAGGTTGCTAGTATCAAGAACCTTGATTAGGTCAATTTTTACTTTTTTAACAGTAAGGAACTGGAAGTCTAGACAAACAGTTCGATTTGATATTTGAAGACACATGATTTTGTTTTTTACTTCTCAAATCCTATAAATTTGTTACACTTTTGGTTGATTAACAGGTGAGATACAGAAGAGCAGCTAAAGCACTAATGCGACTAAACCCTGATTACTTGAGAACATACACTCCTGAAGAAATAGATGAAATGCAGTGGGAGAGTCTAGAGACAGCAATTTCTCTTTGGATCCAGCATTTCGAGCTCGCGGTTAAAACAGTCTTTGTATTAGAAAAGAAACTCTGCAAGCAAGTTCTTGGAGGACTTCCTGAAGTGCTTATTTGGCTAGAGTGTTTTGTCAAGATTGCTGATAAAATCATGGCGGTATTTTTCCGCTTTGGAGAAGGTGTTGCAAGGAGCAACAGAGAGCCTCAGAAGCTGTTCAAGCTCTTGGAAATGTTTGACTCCTTAGAAAAGCTGAAGCTTGAATTTACGGAGATTTTCGAAGGTGAATCGGGAGCTGATATTTGCATACGTTTCAGGGAACTTGAAAAGCTACTCGTGCATGCTTCAAGCAAAGTGTTTTGGGAGTTTGGCCTAGAAATTGAAGGCACTTCCGATTTTTTCGCACCACCACAAGATGGTTCAGTCCCGAAACTTGTGAGGTATGCTGTCAATTACCTTAAGTACCTTACCACAGAGACATACAGCGCACCCATGGCTAAAGTTTTCCGAACAGAACAAATGTGGAAAGCCGGTATCTTATCGAAGCCAGAAACAGATGAGAATTTACTCAAAGATGCCATATCTAACATCATGGAAGCTCTTCAGAGAAACATCGAATCGAAGAGTTCGAGTTACAAAGACAAAAGCTTGCCCCACATATTTGTGATGAACACCTATTGGTACATTTACATGAGAAGCAGGAATACAGAGCTTGGGAAGCTTATCGGAGAGCAATACATGAAAGAGAAATACAAGAGTGCTGCAGAGGAGTCTGCTTACATGTATCAATGGCGAGCATGGAGACCGTTAGTAAGATTGTTAGAGAAGGAAGAGTCGGAGGAGCAAGGCAATGGCACCAAAGCAACAGCAGCTTTTGTGAGAGGTAAACTGGAAGCATTTTTCAATCGCTTTGATGAAATCTCACAGAGACATGCAAGGGGTTATAGCATTCCTGACGCTGATTTAAGGGAACAATTACGAGAAGCAACGGTGAAACTGGTGGTTCCTGTTTACAGTGAATTCTTGAATGCACACTCAAAGTTGTTGTCTGGCGAATCTTACGTCAGTCCTGAATCATTGAAAGGATTGGTGGGCCAGGTTTTCAATGGAACCGATCGAACCAGCAATGGGAAGCCGAAGCGCCGAGACTCCAAGGACACTGTTCCAGGGAGGAACTCGGTTTCCGTGGAGGGAGAGCTTAAGAATTTCAGACGATCCAGATCAAAATCCATTGATGCATGAACCAGTGAATTCTTATTACATTCTTATGGTTTTGTTTATGAGATTTTCTTTCTTCTGTTGAATGAATGCTAATTAAGATTGCTACGTTTTTCATAACACGTGTTATTCAGTGATGCAATGATACACTGGATTTTGTGGAATATGTACAAAATGATTATTAAGACATGAAATTGAAAAAAGGAAGACAAGTTCAAATTGCAAAGCTTCTTTACTACTTGATCCTTGTGATGTTATAAGTTGACATTAGATTACAGCTTAAGCTGTGTGTAACTCATTCTTCTCTCAAATTTGCAATGATTAAAAGAAACTTACTTGCGATGATAAAATAAGGAAAAGTCCTTGTATTCCTATAGACGAAAAGTCCTGCCTTAAACGGACTATACATGTATATAAATCCTGATTTAAGTCTTATTTTACCGTTTCAGTTTTGACTTTTAAAAGGCCCAAACTTCTGAAAGCCTAACCCAAAAGGTAATATTGCACCGCACGCATTTTCTTTCCTAAGTTCCCAACCGAAGTGTGCGCATTTGTTTGTGCAATGTTTCATTTCCTTGCCTTAATTGCAGACAAGACAACGTTTTGGTGGCGAACTGTTATTGGAATCATTCCCTCATCTCCAAGAATCTACCCAAACTCTCATCTCAAACCCAACCATTAACCATTAATTTTTTTCCAGATAAATACAAAGTTTGTCCCTCAACTGAAAAAAAAGAAGAAAAAGAGAAAGCTACTATGGCTAATCCCAAAGACCCAAAGGAGTGTTCATTTTCCTTCTCCGACTTCCCTGAAGACGTCCAGCTTTGCATCCTCTCCTTCCTGTCCCTACCCGATATCGCGAATTTCGCTTGCACCTCTAAACGCTCTGTTTCGCTATGTTGCAACGACACCAAGCTCTGGTTCACCCTTTGCCAACGCCGGTGGGGCTCCAAGACCCAGATCAATAAATGGGGTGGCGGTCAAATCACCTACAAGCTCCTTTACAAGACCCTCACCCAGTGGGAGAATCTCATCGGCTTCTGGCGCCATTGCGGTCGTGCCGGCCTCTCAGGTCAATGTCCTCGGTTGATCATTTTCGAGTGGGGCCCATCTTTTGTTTCCGGTTCTAGGGTTTGCCCGTCCAAAACCGGCACGTACCATGTTACCAAATCACCGTTTTTGTGGATGGGGATATCCCCAGATGGGCAAATCGTGTACTTTCTCGATCTAGAAGGCCAAACTGAAATTCCATCTGGGGATTTCGGTAGCTGGTTGGAATTTGTCTGCTTAGACCAAAATCTGGTGCCAGCCAATGTTAATTTCATGGGCAAGGATCATTTTGTAGTTGAAGAAAATTCGAACTTTTGGCATAGTAGTAAAAGTAAAGATGTGTTAAGGAGGAGTTCAAGTTCAAAGAATTTGATAGAAGATAGTGATGAAGTTATTGAGAGCGGAATCGCTGGGAGCTTACCGGACCGATTTGTATCGGAAATGTATACGCATTTCGCGAATAGAACGAGCCCTGGTGGCGGTGGGGATAGAGCGTGGAGGAGGCAAAGAAAGAAGAAGGAAAGGCAAGGGAGGAGGAAATGGGAGCCTGAGCATTTCCTTAAAGTTATCGATTGCTCGCCTACTCCGGATAAGCCCTTGCAGGGTCTTTGGAAGGTGTTGTGAAAACTTCTCGTTTTCCAAATTTTGTTTTGTATCCAGAGTTTAAGAACTTCTGTTTGTAAATATATTGTTGTTGACATGTAGGATTAGTAGGAAAATAAAAATGCTTGTAAAGCTGCCTTTCTAAGCCTTTTTTTTTGGGGGGGGGGGGGGGGGTTTACCTTAGATTTGATGGTTGCATTTTAGTTAATTAAAGTTTTCAGTTCGTGCTGTCATATTAGCACTGATTAATCCTTGTTTCCCCTTGCATCTTTGAACAACTGTGGCATGTTTTTGGTTGAAGTTTTTGAATTATATGACATTTTGACAAGGCTATGCAAAGTACAAACATGAGAAAGAATGTCTGGGGAAGCTGGTTTGTTCAGGGTGTAGACAAGCAGTAGGTGATAAACATCCTTTTTGTGCACATCATCTGATTTTTAATTTCAGAATGTAATTGGGAGTTACTGCCCTTGGGGCTTTAACTGTGTTAGTTTGGTCCAATTTGGCTTGCAATTACACTTGGTTAATATGATTTACAAATGCATTTGACTGGCATACTTTGGGTCCCTTGTAGGCCACTGTTTTCCAGGATAACAAACTCTGTTTTCCTACTGAGGTGCTTGATAAATGTTTCCCATCATGTCAATGATGAATGAAATAGGTTTTTCTTTATTACAGCTCAGATTTGAATCTCTTCCAGCTTATAATTGCAGGGAATTTCTGGTGGCATGAACTTGAATTTCTATCTTGTTAAATATGATGAAATTGGGGGCATAATCTGCCAAAGGATTGGGGACTTCTCATCCTCCTATACTCTTGTGTTCTGGACATCAGAACCTATTTTCATGGAGTCACCATTTTCTCTAGAGGAAGAACGTATCTATGATGATCGCATACATTTTCAGCCAGTTGCAGCTGAGGATCAAATTCATAGTCAACCAGCCATGACAGGCATCGAGATGGTTTCCCACATTCTGCATATCAACTGAAGTTGCAATTTAATGCTTCCATCCCTGATAGGATCTGCTGGTCTCCAGCATGGAGAAGGAAGGATATGGCAGTACATGAATGGGACATTTGGATTTGGTTTTCTTCGTGATCATTTTATTATAGACCTGAAACATATCATCCAAGAAGGTCGTCTTCTTGATGCAGTGAATTTGTTGCAATGATAGTTCATATACTGGTTGATTTCTAACTTGGTGTCATGCTAGGGCTGGCACTTCACATTACTTTTTGTAAAATAATTACATCTTTGAGCCGTTTGGCCATTGACATCCTTACCAGGTGACGACCATCGACAATATAAGTTTTTATTATTTCGATATAAAACCTTTTTAAACTAGGAAAGTTAAATGAAATAATAGAAAAAATAAAATGTACAACATATATTTTTTTATCAAATTGTTATATTAATACGACGATGAGTAATAGCTAAAAAATGAGAGACTAAACAATTAAAATCCATCATAAATTGTAAAAAAAAGGACATGTCTGATTACTTTTTGTAACACCGCTTGTATGAAAATTTTGAGTAATAAATGTTACATTTAGCATGTGACATTCTCTTTTATATCAAGTACTTATAATTTGAACTTTTATTAATGTTTTGAGACACTCTCATATTACTATAGAATTTTAACTTCAGAGGTTTATGTTTTGAGACAAAATTCAATATATCTTTAGACATGATCATGATACTGTAATTTTTAGCTTTGATTGAAATTTTTGCCCTCAAAACCATTTTTTGCCTGCCCTGATCTAATACTCTGACCTTGACGTTTAAAATTTTAACTCACTTCGATCCGACTTGAGTTGAATTTTTTTTGTAAAGTTGTGATTAATTATTTTTTTAAACGAAAGGTCTTACCAGATTTACTTAATAATTTATCTCTGAAGGCGTGTACTAATGTATATTTTACACATATACTGTGATTACAATACAAAAGAAAAACAAAAGGTTCCTTTAATAAATTATTAAATTAAGTAGATAGAAAATGAGGGAAATAACCCTAAAAGGGGTGAAAGGGGACACTAGTACAGAAGTGGTAAAATATGACTAGTACAGAAGGGGTGAAATGATCAAAGATTGAAAATGATTTTTTTTAGAAATATATTTTTTAAAATTTTTAGAGTTAGAACTAAATTAATAAATTTTATAAATGTTGCTGGCAAAATTTATTAACTTTTTTTTTAATATTAGAACTAAAATGATAAATTTTGTAAACATTGAAGACTAAATTTGTTAAACTTTTTATATTTAAGATCAAATTAATAGAATGTATAAATATTAGAGGACTAATTTTATTACTAGACCAATAAAAAAACTCCATCAGCTCATACTAACTAAAATATTTAATTTTAAAAAGTTTAATAATTAAATAAGAAAATATTAATAATTGGGTGACCAAAATAAAATGAAAGGCATAGTTGAGTGACCATTTTTATATTTTTCCCATAAAAAATAATTTTCGGCATTTTCCACATCATTATTTAACAAAAAGATTAATTTTCCCTTTTTTTTCAATAGAAGGGCCAAAATGCAATCTACCCCTAAGTACAAGGCCTTCCTTAATACTTTTACTGAAAGTTGAAGATTATGAAAATTATAAAAATTAAAAACATGGTACTTTAAAAGAGAATAAAAATAATTAACAATACTAAAAATTAACATTTAAAATGAATTAATTAAATTAACACATAATATTTTATCTAAATTAATTAAGAAAATTAAACTAGACCTGTTCAACGGTCAAGCTACCCGCCCAAGTCTAAAGGCTTTACCTAAAATTTAAGAAGATTTGGATAAAAATATTAAGCTCAAAAAATGGACTTGAAAAAAAAAATATTAAGCCTATTTAAAATATGAGTCAAGCTCGAGCTTAAACATTTAAGGCTCGAATTCAACCCGGCCCAACCCATTTTTAAGTTTAAAATAAACTTATACTAAATATATAATAAACATTAAAAAAAGTTTCAATAAATAAAAAATGTATAAAAATTATTAAACATTAAAATAATATAATATAAATATATATTTTTAAAATTAAAAATTAATGAGTAGACCTAAAATAGACTTGGGTTAGTCTTTTGCAAATATGGACGAATTTAGGCAAAATTTTAAGCCAATATTTCAGGTCGGGCTTGGACAAGCATAAAATATGTTAATATCCTGCTTAAACCCGACCCAATCTGGCCCACGAGCACCTCTAAATTGAACTTTCTAAAGAAAATCTAAAAAATTATTTCAAAAGACTAACAAGTAACTTAAAAAAAAGTACAAAAAATAATATTTAAAATGAATTAATTACATTAAGATATAATATTTATCCTTATTTAATTAAAAGAATAAACTAACTCTATTTGATTAAGTAAAAGATCAAACTATCCTTATTTCCTTCCCTCAAAAGAATTAGAAGATTGCATAAAAAATTGTAGATGAAAAAATTATTACTAAAAATATAGGTTTACAAAGTTTAGCATAATTTTTTTTAGCTTTTTTGCTAAACTATTTAATGAAATTATGTATTGTTCAAGATTTCAAAATTATATTAATATTTTATGTTTTAATATAAAAGATTTAGCTTTCTAATAATATATTTTTATTTTTTATTAAACATGTAATTAATGATTGAGCTTTAAGCTAAATTATTTTAAGTCTTCTATTATCTCATAAAACAATTTTATAAGTTAATTAAAACTTAAACTTGAATTTTTGAAGATTAAATGACGAACATTTTGTATAATAAAATATATATTTTAATAATTTAACCTTAAAAGATAATACTTAAAGATAACCTTTTAAATGTTTTCAATTAGTAAATTACTACTAGTAAATAGTAATTTCAATATTATATGTTTATTCTATCATATAAAAGAAAACTCGATAAAATTGATTAATTAATAGCATGCTGTCCAGAAAGCATTTAGCATGTGAAAACTGAAAAAGGGTGAAGTTAGAACTTTAGCATCATTTCTGAAATAATAAACCAATCAGATGGAAATGGAAATATTCATTCATCATTTAACCGAAAGCCTAACCTCATTCAGTCTACTTCTTACATAAATCTTCTAAATGTGCACCTATATTTTCATTCCTGCATTCAGAGAGGAAAAAAGGATCACAATTTAGCTGAAAACATAGACTATAAACCGCAATAAAAGATCCGACCAACATATCAACCAATTTAATGAGAGAAAACAATTGAAAAAATAAACAGGAAGCCTAATTCATCATCATCATTGAGCTGAATTCTGACCTTGAATCTCTTTCTGCGAGTATCATTCGAAGTGAACTCAGATACATGAGGTTCACGCCTGGGAGCTTCCGATCTGTATCGTACTGCTGCAGGTTCCTGCATCTTGCTGCTCTTGTCTTGATTTTGACTTCTTGAGTTTCGGAAAAACCCATCCTTGTCCCATGTAACCTCATAATCAGCACTCAATCGAGATCCTTGCTAATTAATAGTAAATGAGATTGGATATCAGCAGAACTACTCACACTATAGTTGTTGATGGATGACCTTATAAATGCAATTTAAACATAGTCCCGACCAACAAGCATTTAGATTAGCCATGCTCGCAAAATAACTGAACAGATGTGTTATCTTTTTTATCACATCTGACAACACCATAATGTTCAACACAATCAACCATGCAATAGTTTTTACCCTTTCCTTTCAGAGTGTCCCATTGAAAAGGAGTCTTAAAACTTTGGCATTGATAATGGCTTGCAAGTAAGCCATAGTGCAGAAAGCAAGGAAGACATCTTGCACTTTCAATTTTTAACCACCAGAAAAGGCCACCATCTCCCTTAGACACTTGCCTAAAGCAAGAGAAAACTCCTCTTGCATATATTACCTGTCTTATTTGGTTATGCTTTTGTTTCATGAGATATCACTTAGAGGATTTATGTTCTTGGTTGCATCAGGCAGTGCTTGGCTATGTGTGTGGAACTCTCTCCCTATCTGTCTCTCTGTAACTATTATCTTCAGTGTTATATTTATTTTGATTTTTTATCTCTAAGTCAAACCTTTTTTTGACTTAAAATGTTTTCTTTTTTTGGCAGTGTTATATTTATTATGATTTTTTATCTCTAAGCCAAACCTTTCTTTTGACTTAAAATGTTGTCTTTAGTTTTTGGTAGTTTTGGTATATAATGATTTTCTGCAAATCAGATTAAACTCTGCCCCTTTTGTTGACAAAATAGTGAACTTTGCTTTTTTAATTGTCAAATGGACAAATTAAGGAAAAAAAAAAAAAAAAAACTAGTGATGTGCCATTGACTTCATGGCAGGAAAAGAAAATCAAACTATGGTGCAAGGCTCGAGCAAAATGCTCCTCAGCTATAATTAGAAGAAAGGAAAAAAAGAAATATATACATACCTTTTGCAACGAGCGACCACATAAAACCTTGAGTGCATTATAAAAATCCCGGTATTTCTCAAATTGAACAATGATCTTACAATGAAGACCTGAAACAATGCCTATGTCCAATTCATCCTCATCCATCCCCTTAGCAAGATCCTCGTCCTCGGAAACATTAAGATTCCTATTTAGAGAAGTTAAAAGGAGTAACAACAAGAACAGTATACAATCGTGTAAAATTCATATAGTAGCATTAACCATAAGAATGCAATCTAAAATATATGATGTATTAGGACTATAGATATATGATACCAGTCCATCAAAAATTCATATGTTTTCATAAATTTTGTAGGTAAGAGAAAATCTTTGAGCATCTAATACCAATTACTCTTAAATGATAAAAAAAGAATATGAAGATAAATGTAAGTTGAAAGAGCGAAATAAAATAAGAGTACAATCGCATAATTTTCATTTCATAGCATTAAAAATAAGAAACATATTATTTTAGACATGTAGCAATAAGTGCAAGGAATGATACTGCAACCACATGAAGAGTATTAGAGAAGATATAAGATATCAATCAATCAATCACCAATTCATATGTAGTAATTAGTCTCCATGGGTAAGATAAATTCTATGAGCATCTAAAGTCAATGATTTGTAAATATTAAGAGTATGTAAGAAAACAAATTATAACCATAAGAAAATAATGCAATTAAATCCTAAAAATCGCATAGCTAGAAGCTACACATGCTAGAGTTCTCATTTCTATTCAATTCTTGCTAGCCTAGAGTCATATAGCTTAGTGCTTAACTAAGGTGCTAGTAGGCCTCAGGTCAGTGAAAGAAAGTAAAAGAACACAAGGTTAACAAAAAAATCCCTAATATTCTCATACGCGATAGATAATATAAAACCGCACTTTTGACAGGCACAAATCATGACAGAGTTTCCACACATTCAACAACAAAGGTTTGACATAATTTACTAAAATTCAGTAACGGTGAAATAAATTAAAGAAAGGAATTACCTTATCTTCCCAAATGTAGAAAAAATGGTATGCGTAACCAGCATCGAAGGCTTGGATGAAACTCTTGGCTCCGCGAACCACCTCGATGGAACCCCTCTCAACACAATCGTATCAGGCTCCTGTCTTCCTACCCTCGAATAACCTGCAAATAAAAATCCATTTAAAATATAAAACGCAACTTAAAATTCAAATTCAAAACGAAAATGGATACAGACCTCGGTTTCGAAATGCATACGACTCCTCCCAATCTTTCCTCATTCTTTCAAAATCATCCGAAGCTGGAATCTCAACACTAAGATTATACTTAACTCCTTCAAGATTGAGCTCAATCCCATCCATTTTCTCCGCTACATAGCGTCTCCATTCCAAAAAGTTCTTTTCCAATTCCTTCACATCCTCTTCTTCGTTATCAACCTCTACAATTTTCTTCTTACTGCTCAAAAACCTAATGTCACGAATGAAGAGAGCACCGTGGGCGACCGGCTCGTCTCGCTTCCGTTTCTTGAGGTCTTTGAGTCGTTTGATCTGGAGGTCTTCTTCGGGGACGGTAACGGAGGCGGAGAGCGAGGTCTTGAGGAAATCTATCAGGGCTCGCTTGAGCTGCCATTCGTCGATGGGTTTCGAAACCGAGGGGAGAGAAGGGTGGATTGTGAGATTGAGTTTCACGCGCGGAACGAGAGACAAACCGTTCTCGATTTCTAGGGTTTCCGTTGGCGGCAGTGTCTCTAACGGTCGCATTTTAAATCGTAACCTATGACCTTCCAAGTTTCTAACTTTGCAATTCCTTAGACGCTTGTTGTTAGGGTTTAAGGGGCAAAGGAAAATCAGGAAACGCCGCCGTTTAGATCTTCGAGCCGTTGAAAATGGCTTTGTTACGACGCACGCAGGAAACATATATGATGTCCTTTTATTTATGACGTGGCGCTTCTCTATTGGTTCAAATAGGAGGTAAATAAGTAAACGTGACCGCAATCAATAAAAAAACGGGCAACGTAAGTCAAAGATCAAAGATTAGAGAAAGAAAAAAAAGAGGAAAGAAAATGGGGTGTTTCTTGGGGTGTTTCTCTTGCTTCGACGGAGGAAACAAAGAACAGCGAAAGGAGCAAGACAGATTGGCCTCTGCCGAAGCTCGTGCCAAAGCCGCCGAGGCTGCTCAGAAAAGGTCATTTAGTCTCCCCTTCTACGATTTGCTGTCTTTTCTCTCATATTCAGTTGCTTCTGCCATACTATTGGCATATGACAAATATTTGCATTCATTTTTTTTTTTTGTTTAATTCTCAAAATTTTTGTGCTCCGGGCTGCACGATTTATAAGATTGATTCTTTTGATTTCGAAAATTGTTTGGGTTATTGAGTTTTGATCAGAAAAAAAAAAAAAGAGGAAATTCATTGCTGAATATTAGGGCTTGCAACTGTGTTATGGAAGATTGAAAATTTTTGAAAATAATTCAATTTGATTTCCTCATTGATATATTTATATGAATTGCTAGCAGTGAGGTAATTATATTCAGACTCTTGCTATTTGGAGTTGTGAAAGATGAACATTTCCTCTGGTTTGATGTCAACAAGGGTAAAGAATGATAAGAGAGTATTCTGATGGTTTGCAACAGTTTATTTATGGCATATTAGTTTTTTAACTTATAAATGATTGATCAAAATCGCAGGCAAGAGCAGTTTGAACAGTCAGCTGCAGGAAGAGCTGCTCGTGCCCAGGTCCAAGCGGCTGCAAAGCAGTCAGCAAATTCTAATAAAGGCGAACCTGTTTTGAAGGTTTTTATTACCTAATGTAGCTTGAATGACAATGGTTTATGGTTTTTATGAATTAAAATCTGCCTGGTAAAGGGGGAATTTGGTGGTTGGAGGGGAAGATTGGGAGTTTCACCTTATCTTATTGTGGCATGGTCTTTCCTATGATGATGCCCTTGTCCTCCAACCTCATGCCGAGCTCTCTTTGGCTCTGATAAATAATTTCTTTTGAGGATCAGTTTCTATACTCCTTACATTCAGCAACAATATATAAATTTGACCCTTTTGTTGATTTGGTGATTTGCAGTGGCAGCTGGGTTGAAGATTTGCCTAGTCTCTGTTCAGCCAAAACTGCTAATGTAGATATGGGTAAACTTTCTATGTGGTTATTTAATTGGTCGAGAGATTTGCCATCAAGTATTTTTGCATTTTTTTCCCTTATGAGCATCATGATTTCCACATTGGTAAATGGTAAATTTATGGACATCCTCATCAAGAAGTTTGGCTTATCAGAACAATTTTCTATTCTGTGATCATTTCCATCTTAAACTCATTCTTTTTCATGTCTATTGGAGGTATATGGGGGATCAGATACCAGTTCTAGCTAGAGACGATTACAATTTCGCTTAATTTTCCACTTTGTAAACTTAATTGTTTTCTGTCATGCAGAAATAAATTTTGATGTTCATAGTTTCCAAGTTGTGAATTCCTCGCCATTAAGCAAGTGATACGGTACAAGTGCACCAGCAGTCAATTCTTTTTTTCTCCATTTTCAGTTGTAATGTGTATGATAAATCCAAGATGAAGTTGAGCTTTTTCTGTACAATCTCAACCTGAACTTATCAAATTTCTTGGTTTCCTGTAAAGACTTAATTCCTCTCTTATATTTTGTCAATGTAGTTTTTTATATGCCTTGTTTTCTGGTTTGTGCGGCCTGGATTCAACTAAAATAATTTAAAAGAACCTTGTACTGGAGGGAAGAACAACCAGTTTTCTGAGTTTAAGAGTTTTGGTATTAACAGGGAATAAGAACTTCTAGTTTTCTGAATAAGAGTGTTGGTATTAACAGCAAAAAATCGAAGCTAAAAATTAGGAGGTTGCCATACATTTCAATAGGACATCGTTGCAGAATAGCAGTGTATAGAACCAGCAAACTTTGTTATAGAAATTGCCCGCTAAGTGTTAACTAATTAAATTCCAATGTCATGTGAAGGCTTCAACAGGTGCTGATAGCTTCAACTCATAGGCTGCTTGAAAATAGTCTGCTGCTAGTTGTAATGAGCCTTCCATTTTGGCAATCAATCCAAGGTTCATCCATGCATCATGATTTGTAGGATCTAACCGAAGAGCATTCATTAGAAAGCTTCTTGCAACTGGGAGTGATTGACCACCCAGTTTTATGAGTACTGCCGCAGTTGAAACAATGCTGGGCACGTAATCTGGTTCTATAGACAGTGAGACTGAGAATGATACCAGGGACTCTTTATAAAGTGATTGGGCTTCAAATAACAAACCTGCAAAATACTTGGAAATTAAAAGGGAACATCAGTAACTAGTATGCAGTGATTGGATGGGATTTTTACCTGTTGTATGCCAACTTTTGGGTGAATAAAATTCAATTGACTTGGCTTTGTTTAAACAAATTTCTGCATCGGGCCACGAACCAAACTTGGTGTAAACAGTAGCTAGATCCTGCCAGGCTGCCATTTCCATATTTCTTTCAGCTATGTTCTGCAAAAGATAAAACATAGGTGAAAACACATAGCAAGTACTCTAGTTAATTACAAGCATAATTTGCAAATGCATGAAATGTAATTCATGCAGCTGTTTCAGGTCAAACTACCTCTGTATGGGAACTCTTTGCATGACCAGAGTTATTAGACTGAGCTTCTCTTTGTGCTTGAATCAGAGATAGCAAGATGCTATAAGTTTCAATTGCTTGCTTGGGCCGTTCCTGAGCAATCTGAAGTACAGCTTTCAGTCTTAGAAGTTCTAATTGATCTGATCCACTGGCTTCATCTAAAGCGAACTCAAGTATGGTTTCAGCATCTTTGAACCGCCTGTCTGCAGAAAGTATTAATGCTAATAGCTTCCAACCTCTTCCTGAGTTTTCAGCCACCACGCTAGAGTACTTCATTGCATTGTCAAAGGCCAAATCTAAATTCCTCTGAACTGCATTTTCCAAACTGAGGTTAAACATCACTTCAGGATCTTCCTTCATGTTGAAAGCAGCATAGTTAAGAGAGGTCAAAGATTCTTTCTGGAAGAGAGCTCTTTCAGAATCTGATATGGAAATTCTAGCAGCATTCCCATAGCAAATGCCAAGGAACTTATGGGCTTGAGCCTTGAAATGTCCATTCATTTCATCTTCCAAGTCAATCACATAACGAGCAAATGTTATTCCATCATGAGCATGCTTCGGATCTTGCGAAGATATATAAGCACCAAGCAGTAAAGCAAGGATATCAGGCTCGCGCTTTGCTTCAGACTGACTGGAAACCTTCTTTAATAAGTTCAATGCCACTTCATTCTGACCAGCAGCAGCATAACAAAGAGCAAGAAAGTACCACCTGTCAGCTCTTTCATATATGCCTGGAGAGACCTGCTCCACATGAGCTGCAAGTAACTCGAAGTGCCCAGAAACTGAGAGGGCAAAGGTGAGATGATCCATAATTTCTGCATCCCACTTTATTCCCCCAAATGCCACTTTTTGCATTAGTGCTAGAAGGAGAAGAATTGCTTCCTCAATACAATTAGGGGTAGTTAAGCCCCATACACGTAAAGGAGGTGGGAGGCTGGTTTCAACACCGCCATAAAGTAGTATGGCAGCTAAGTTTTTTTGTACACTTGCTAACCTCTGGGAATCCAAATTCCATGGCTTGACTAAAGCCCGACGATACGCAGTTATAGCTTCATTGAGATAGCCTATCTTAATCCATAGATTAGGGAGCAGTTCTAATGCTCTGTGAAACATTTCTTGTAACTTGCAATCTTCAGCAATTCCCTCATGCATTCCATTAGGCAGTGCCGCCTCAACTACATCTAAAATTAGCTGGCACTCCTTTGCAGCCTCTGATAAATGAAAGAAACAAAGCATTAAAACCATTTAAACCTTACACTCTTAACACCTATTTCACAGCATACATCTAAACTACTCAACAAGTGCAGTGCAATTAATAAAATCCTTGATCTTCTTCGATGATCAAATTGAACCATCCAAAACAAGGATTGTTCATCTCGGTCCAGACGTATGAGCAGGGAATCATAAGATTATAAGGCCAGTATCTCTAAGAACTAAGCAAAACCATGAAACCATTTCTTGTCAACTGTGAAGCAAACCAATTATGTAAGTTCCCAGCAAGGAGAAATCGGAAATACCTTTAATATGCCCAAGTTCCTCCAACGATTTTGCTTTCAATAAAATGGCTTCCAGAAGTAAGCTCACTGAGTGGATCGACATCACAGTAGGAGGGATAATGTCAGCTTTGGACCGTGATTTGCGTAGCCGGGTCCTCTCAACAATAGCCGTAGTCATCCTTGGTGTCAAACATTTGATGTCAATACCCTGAAAAACCTGAAGCGCAGCATCGAAATTCCCTCTTTGATACTCTAGCCTCCCCAACAGTGCCCTTGCTTCCTGCAAAGTCATTCCAAAAAGAAAAAAGATGAGCTTGCAAATGATTGGATAGAACGAAGAACAAATTTGATTTGGCAGAAATAAGCCATTTATCCACCTCGTAGTTTAAGGAGAGAGCTTCTTTGAGAGTGGATTCAACTTCATCCACTTGAACATCCTCGAGCTTGGATTCCCAATCTCCGGTCCGAGACGACAGCCCACTGGCTGAGAAATCTCTGGTTGCTAAAGACTCCGGCGACTGTGGAGCATCTTCAAACTTGAACTGTTCACCTGAACAAGCACACAACATCTTCTCCAACGAAACAACAGCCTACAATTTGGATGTCCAACACCTGGAGAAAATGAATTGGATCAAACAAACTGATGGAATAGCATTTAAACCGTAATGGGAATCAGTTACTGAACAGTTACAACTTACAATCTAATAAAAGAGAAATGGAATTCCACAAACTGATTAAAAAGGAAAGAAAAGAGGTAAAATATCTGGGGAGCAAAGAGTAAGTAATAGAAAACAGAAATGCGTATTCAAAGAGAAAAAGAAAAAAGTTGACAGAGCTTTGGACTTGCCAAAAACCAGCAGAGGTTGCTTACACCGTGAAAGCTACTTCTCTTCTTCTTCAAAAGAAGAAATATGGTAAGTGGGTGACAACTGAAGCCAAATACTTCAAAAATAAATAATGAACTGGTTTTATAGATCTGATTTAGATATGCTATTTGTTGTAAAATAAAAATAAAAGTTCTTTCTGCGTGTGTGAAGTGGATGCAAAGGCAAATGGTAGTTTTGCAGGGCTAGGGAGCTTCACACACAGATTCTTTCGGTTTCATTTTTTTTCAGCTGATTTTATAAATTATTTCTTCTTAATTTTATATCAATACTTTCTCTTTATAATTGCGGCCAAAATTGGTGGATTGGAGTGGTACTGCTGAGCCCCTTATTAAATGCAACATACCCCGCTTAGTTTAAACCTTAAATATAAAATTTTATAATTTTATTTCTTCAGATGGATAAAAAGGAGAACTATTAATTCCAAAAATAAAAGAAAAGTAAGTTGAGGAATAAAAGAAAAGGTGAGATTTAAGTTGGGGATTTTAAATTAGCGGCCCAGATGCAGGTGCTGGAAAAGCATAATCAACTTTGAATTCAAATAAATGAACAGCAAAGTTTGACAATGGCAGTAGGGAACTGTGAACATGGCAGCCTTCTTTCAACCTGTGATTCCTACTGGCATTTCCCATTTAAAAAATTTCCACTACAGTCTTTTACAATTAATTTTTCCATAATTTGCTTAAAAGAAAAGTTTATGTGGATTTAAAGCAACATATTTCACAAAAGGAGACAATACAGATGTTCATTGTGTAACTGGAATATTGCTTAGGATTAGGTAGTCACCTTATTTCACCAATCCTTTTTCTTCTTCCTTTTAATTCCAATTACTTTATGTTTGCCAATGGCTTTGACATGTTTTAAATTAATCATAGAATAATTAGCTGCATCATGGTATCATCATTATTCGTTTAAGACAAGCTTTATGGGCTGATTTAATCCTTCCTCAAGACATTTTTGTAATCCAAACTACCTACTTTTTTGCGCTTGTAATTGCTGATGGTCACACTTGCACGGTGCTCAAGAAGAATCAAGCCATAACCGTAAGATCCAAACATTATGCAACATGATTAGCGTATTTATGTCTGCTACTCTGCTCTATACGCTACTTTAGCATTTAAAAAGGTTAAATTCTACTATTAGTCCATAAGTTATGAATTTAGTTCTTTACTTTAATTTGATTAATTTTAGTCCATGCACTTTTTAAATTTTAAAATTTCAATCTTGACCTAAATGTTAACAGTTAAATACGTTTGGTTAAATTCAATTACTAGTAATATATTATGTGTATAATTGTCGATTTAGTCCATATTCTCCAATCGTATCATTCTAAGTCTCTATATTTTTCAAATTTTAAAATTTCAATCTTGATGCAAATGACAATCGTTAATCCACTAACTATATTTTTAGTGGGTAATAAATAGAAATAACAAACTCATATGGCATTACACATATTAATATATTTTTCATATTAAATTTTGGAAATAGCATAATGATGGCGCCCAGCATGATCGCGTCAGGACTTAGAAAACTGCAATTAGATGTATAAAGTATGCACATTGTCTGCAAGTATACACGTTGTCTGCAAGTATACAAGTCAAATTGTAATATAGTTTGTTATTTACTATGAAATATTTTGAAAGTATTCCGAGGATCGTACCCAATGGAGGTTTATTTAAACTAAATTACTAACTCAAATTACACACTAAACAAGTCTAAATATTACTCGCATCAAAATCATAGTACGAAAAAATCAAAATAATTGGATTGAATAATAAAATAACAGAAAAGAAATATCAAAATCAAGAATCAATTAAATAAGCAGAAGGGCGAGTTAGCTCTATGTTCATGATTAACCTGAGTCTATGATTTTAATAATTAGCTAACAATTAACTTAATTAATACTTTCGGCCTATAACTAGATTAACTGGTCGATTTAGTCTACTTATCTTTCAACTTCATAAACTAAATTGGGTTAAATTAGGTTGATTCCCAATAGACTATCCTTTTGGCCTCATCTACCTAAGTAACTTCCTAAAATCATCAATTCTAAGGTTTATTTCATTTAGTCTACTCCAACTAACTAGATGTAAAACTCTAATCCCCAAGTTAATCAATCCCTCTTCATTTCATCAACCTTTCCTAATGTTTTAGTTATGGCTCATTTTAAATGCAAGAGTTCCTATCAATTTATTAAACATGTAGAAGATGTAAAATAAAGAGAGTAGAGAAGAATTGCTTAAAATCCAAAAATCGTGATGTACGCTTGAATCTTGAAACCCTTGAATGAATATGTTGATTGTGATTTCAACAAAGAACAATTAACAAAAACGAGCTAGAAACAAAAATAAACTAAAACTGATATTGAACTTGAAATGATGTTTACAACTGAAAGATAAATTGAAATCTAACACTAAACCCCATTTAAGAAAAAAAACATTAAATCATGAACTAAGATCTAACTCCCCTAGTTAAGTCCTAAGAGCTAACATTTATAGTGTCCTTGTTAAGTGACCAAAACATGTCAATTACAAGCTACTAAACATGTTAATTATGACTGCGCAGATGAAAAACACCCTTGGCTGTCAATTAGGCCTCGTTAGATCGGTGTTTCGACATTAAAAGCCATATATTCCCCTTTTGGGTTCGAAGTTGAATGTCACGACAAGGGCTTCTGGATGTTGTGACATTGATGGTCGTAAGCTCCCCCCCTTTGGCTAGAAGTTGGATATCGCGACTTTGGCTTATAGATGTCGTGACATCGATGGCTATGTGCTCCCCCTCTTGGTTCGAAGTTGGATGTTGCGACATTGCCTGATGGTTGTCACAACATCGATTACCATAACTCACCTCTTGGATTTGTGCTTGAAATTCTATTAAGTGTTGAGGCTAGCTTCGTTGTTGAGACATCCGGACCAGTCAACTAACTCATCGGCCTAAAATGTTGTCCTATACACTTAACTAACACGTTAGTTCTTTCTTAGGCCCGAATTAGTTTAACAGGTCATAAAACCACACTAAAAGCTCGTTTTATTGAATTTAAATGCAAAACTAATTAAATCTTCAAAGTGAATAAAAAGATATAAAATTACTAGAATATAAGCTCATTAAGTGTTGAAAAGAACTTAATTTTCCACAACGAATTGTGGAAGATCACATAACTTAAACGAATTACACCATTATCATTTGGTGAGGATTGAAATTTTAAATTTCAAAAAGTATAAAAACTAAAAATGACCAAATTAAAGCACAAAGAGTAGATTCACAACCTTCTTAAAGTGCAGGTGTAACACCCCTAACCTAGTCCGGTTGTCGGACTCAAGCTATAGGATGCAACGATGAAAAATAAAACATATAACATTTGAATATACATTTAAACATACAAGATTTCATGTAAACATCTTATACAACCAAGTTTCATATCATTCATACTTAAACTGGGTCTCAAACAGACTTGCGAATACCTTTAAACCAACCTGAGAACATGCGACGACTTAATTGTAGACTATACAAAAAGTACACAAATTTTAGTAAATAAGGGTCACACGGCCGTGTGGTCAAGCTGTGCGATAGGCTAATGTCGTGTAATATTGAGTCACATGACCGTACTGCCAGGTTATGTAACTAATTGTGGTTGTGTATCCCAAATATCACCTAAATCAAACAGATCATATAGTTGTGCCATATGCCTATGTATGGCATATGGCCGTGTGTTAGGTCGTGTATCAGGCTGTGTGTACCTACAAGACCTTTTTGCAACAAGTTACCTACCCTCAAGTTCACTTAGGTAGGTCACAAGCAAACATTAGATCATCAATCAAGATGTTCAAATACATCAAAAATATTCCAAAACACAATCTTAAATCATCCATCCTAAGTGCCTAACCAATATGTCACAATTGACACATCAATTCAACCATTTACAGTCACACATTCATCATCATTCATACCGCAATTCACATATCTAAACATTCACACACAATCACCATCAAATCCCAATACAACATTAAGCAAAGTTCACCATAAGTCCAAAGCATATTTGCCAATTCATATAAAAAATAACATGCATCTAGAAACTTAACTTTACATGCCATTTCAAAATCACAAACTTACATTTACACTCTTGTAACCAAAATACTTATATACATGCCACTTATAACTTATCCCAAAATGATGATATAGTAAACATACTAAAGGGACTGGCCAACAAATGAAAGGGGAAAAAAACATTTTTTTACTAGAACTGGATATGCGTTTTTGGGCTGTCAATTCCATGGTCGATGGTCCAAACTTAAAGGTCCCAATAACCCAAAAGTCCAAAGGACCTAAAATTCCAACGATCAAAAGAAGAATGTGGGCTGCTCTGCCCCTTTTCTTATTATCCTTTTGTAGTTGTAGAAGAAGCAGCTCTGTAAAAGGAAAGGGACTGATTCAGACAAAGTCAGAAACTCGAAGGAGGGAGGACAAGAAACAGGTAGGAAATTAAAAAAAAGAAAGTTGAGGCCGAAGAGATGCTAGGAAAATGTGGAAGGATATCGGAGATAGAGAAATGGGTAAAATCCGTCCGAATTCCTTTTCAAGTCGGATCAAATCCAATCGGATTTCCAATCTCCAGCTCTCCAATAATAAAGACATCGTTTCTCCTCACAGAGGCTCCATCAATTCCCTTCAGGTATCCTCTTTTACTACAGTCACATGCTTTCTTTAAGATTATAGTAAAATTTTGGTTTTCTCTCTTTTAATTTATAGAAATCTAAGTTTTTTTTGGGGTTATCGTGTAAATTAGGTGGATTTAACTGAGGGAAGATATTTGTTATCGGGTGCATCTGATGCATCGGCTGCTGTTTTTGATATTCAAAGAGCAACTAACTATGAAGGAGATGGTCTGATTGCCAAACACAAATGTTTGTTTTCGGTGGATAAGCAACACCAAAAGGGACATAAATATGCCATTTCATCTGCCATTTGGTATCCTGTTGACACGGGACTATTCGTTACAGGTTCTTATGATCATCATATTAAAGTTTGGGACACGAATACGACTCAGGTATTTTGTTTGCTTTGTTATGTTTGGATTACGAGTACCGACCTGGTTTTTTCTTTTAAATCCGATCTGTTTGTTATTATAGGTGGTGATGAATTTTAAAATGCCTGGAAAGATTTATAGGACTGCTATGTCTACATTGGCAACATCTCATATGTTGATTGCTGCTGGAACTGAAGATGTGCAAGTTCGCCTTTGTGATATTTCTTCAGGGGCATTTGCTCACACTTTATCTGGCCACCGTGGTATGCTGAAAGTTTGATGGAATTATTCCGTTTCCACTTTTATCTCTTATTGATTACTGATAGCTTTTATTTGGAAATTGTAATCTGTACAAACTTCTATATAATTAAGGATATCCATATCCCTTGTTGGTTGTCTGTGAGATATGCTGTATGGGACATCCAGTTTACATGGTTTATAAGGTGCCTGTAATTATGGTGAACTGTTTATACAAATTATAAAAGAAAAACTTCTACAATCTGGTCCTTCTTTTCAGGTCCATTGCCATCAATATATTCTTGTCTTAGCTGGAGTTAGACAAGAAGTTGTTTAACGAATAGGTGCATTGGCTGCAGGACTATGATGTCAGTTAGCAGCTTACTGATTTTGGACCAGCCCTGTAGCCAGAGAACTATCTTTTACTCTCACTTTTATTTTGGTCTTGCAGCCTAAAAGTATGAACTCTTCTTTTTAACTGCTTTGGCTGCATGAAAATAGATTTGTTGTGTTATCTACTTCTTATTCATCTTGAGGGGAGGGAGAGATGCTTTTATTTCAAAAGACCATTTTTGGATATTTCTTTATGATAGAAAATATGTCTTCCATTTAACTGGTAGAAAGGGTTTGACCATTCCGTCATCAAATCATGAACTCACAAAGCTAGTGGTGCTACCATCTCGGCTGTCACTTTTAACACTTGGGAGGGACAATTTTTAACATAAAATGATAAGTATTATATGGTTTTCATGGTGGCAGATGGAGTAATGACTGTGGAATGGTCTACATCCAGTGAGTGGGTCTTGATAACAGGTGGATGTGATGGTGCAATTCGATTTTGGGACATTCGACGAGCTGGATGTTTTCTTGTTTTGGATCAGTCCCAGTCACAACTTGGACAGCGTCTACCTGTCTTGGCTCGTTCAGCTGCAAATAAGGTCTGTTTTGGGTTTGTTGCGTCACATCTACTTCCCACTTCTCTTTTGTTCCTATTGCAAACCGGTTACAAGATCATAACTTTTGTTTGTGGTTAATATTTTGAATCTGTGGCTGATCACATTGTGGATGTAGTCTTCTGTTTATCCAAATTACGGAGAATATGCTTTTTTTTTATGTTGATACTAGGAATAGTTTTGTAGTGTTTTGTCCTAGCTGCTTTTGGTCCACTAGCTCTTTTTTCTTAAATAGCTCATCTTGGCTTAAATAGATATAGTATCTAAGTTTTTATTATATAGTATAAAACTCTTTGGTTTGAATAACGAGTATAAAGATCTTCTTTTAATCTCTTGAATTTGTTTCTGTTGTACCCTCTCAGGTCTCAGTCTCAAAGTCACTGTCAGCTGGCCAAAACTTGTTGGTAAAATCAAGAGTACCACAAAAGAAATATGCCAATGGGCATGGAATGAAACAGTCAACCATTGCTCGAATGCCATCTAAGGGTTCTGCAAGACAAAGACTACATCCCGGGATGCTGTCCATTCAGGATCGTGCCACTGCTCATTATGGTGCCGTAACTGGTTTAAAAGTAACTGATGATGGCATGTACCTTCTAAGTGCAGGTTGAGTTTTGATCTTTTCCATGGTAGTTATTTATGGCTAGAACTGGTTCATCGTAGTTGATAGGTGCTCAATGTGTTATTGGGGAATCTGCTGTAGTCTATCAGGTCGCTTTAATAAAAATAGTTACAAGTTGTCATTTAGGTGACTATAGGCATGCATAAGCAGAAAATTGAGTAAGATATACTCTGTAGATGATACTAATTGATTCAAAGCTTTGTGAGGTGCATTGGCTGCTAAGGGGTGTGTATATAGTCCACTATGCTTATCTAGAAAACTATAAATGAAATTAGTTTAACCTTCTTGTTTTGTCCTAGCTGATATCAATAATATTTTTTCTGAAACTCTCATTACTTGTACAATAAAATTAGGTACTCAGCTCTCCAAATTTTACATGGTAATGATTCCTCTCTTTGTCTTTTTAATTCAGGCTCTGATTCTAGAATAAAGTTGTGGGATCTTGAATCTGGCTACAACACACTTGTAAACTTCGGAAAGGTGCGCCTCCAAGCAAGCAAGGCAATTCAGTTAGCCGTATCTCAGGATTCAGCTCAAGTTTTTGTCCCATGCATGGCAGTCGTGAAAGTAAAATATTCTTTCTATATCATCAATTTCTTTGATTTTATGTGAGTTTCATATATTTATATATATAATCATATTGTTCTGCCAACATTTACACCTTGAATGTCCACCTAATTTTGTAGGCATTTGACGTATGGTCTGGTAAAATGTCCTTTACATTTCGAGGCCACTATGAATCTGTCAACTGTTGTTGGTTCAGTTCACAGGATCAGGTATGACATAACTCCTCTACAACTTTCCCAAGGCTGCTTAATTATCTATTTTGCCGAAAAAAAAAGAAAAGGAGTACTGTTCAAGTACAACAGTTGAAACACTTTTATCAAATCATTATAGGATCAATCCACTCGATCTAATATAGTAAATTGCTTGCTAAAATAAATCTAGTTAGTTGAAGACTTCTGTGCTGAACATTTTTAATCTTGAGCTACCTTTTGGTTGATTTGCTCACCATGTTCAGGAACTATATACAGGCGGCAATGATCGACAAATTCTTGTCTGGTCTCCAAGCAAAACGATTACAGATGACACGGTAATTCATCTAAGTTGAACATTTCCTTCCTATTTCTTCACGTTTTATATGGCTGTCCTACAAGCCTGTTCTAACTAAAAAAATTGGAAATGCAGAATGGAAGGCAGGCTAAAGATGAGGATAGTTGGAGTGATTAGAATCTGGTGCTACCATCTTTAGCTTCTTTCTACCTCTTGTATATATATATATATTAGATGGATGTGTATATGTACATTTCCTTTCCGGTTTTATTGCCTGTTGTTCGTTAAAGGATATAATTAAATTAAATGAGTACTTTGTTGTTCCAAGAAAAGGCATTGCTATCCATGCAATTGGGCCTTCCAAACTAAATAAAAGTTTAGCTTTCATCAAATTGAACATGTCCACTAACAATATTAAAACATGTTTAGATAATTAGTTTCTTTTTATATTTTACTAATTTCTTAGGCAAGTAGAGGTGGTGCTACCTAATCACTTGCTTAAATAAATTACGGTCAGTCAAAATTTAGAAAACGTTAATTAAGTCTGCAATCCACAACTGCTAACTACACTGCCGCTTTATAAATTCCAGTCTCTTCTTTCTTTATATTTGTCCTCTTTTAAGATTGGTTTGAAATGTGAATAACTTAACGCAGCAAATTAGGACTTTTTGCAATACACTTGTTAGTTTTTCAATTCCTTCTCCATCTTAAATTAACCCATATAATTAAAACGACACCAATCGGCATCGGCTTAAACTCCCTCATCAGGAGACGCCATGATTGCAAAAAGCTTGAAAGGCAGATCAGCAGCCATGGATCCCGGAATCTGGAGCAAGCTACCGCCGGAACTTCTCGAGCACATACTCTCCTTTTTGCCTCTCAAAACCTTGTTGAATTTGAGGTCAACTTGTAAGCATTTCAAGTCTCTCGTATTCTCTCCATCTTTCATTTCCAAGTATTCTTCTGCCTCTCTTTTCTCTTCATTCTTTTTGCTTTCTCATCCCCAGTGCTACAGTAACTTCCCTCTCTACGATACTATCCGTGGGGCTTGGCGCAGATTAGCACTTCCCTTGTCTTTTTTACCGCCTTCCGCCGCTCAGTTTAACCTTCTTTCATCGTGTAATGGACTTTTCTGCTTCTCTCTCCCCAATTCCTCTTCTTTCCTTGTTTGCAATCTGTTGGCCAAATCTTCCAGGCTCATCCAATTCCCTTTCTTCCCTTTTGCTTTCGAGATGCTTACTTTGGTTTCTACGCCACACGGATATAAAATCTTCCTGCTTTGCTCCAAGTTCTCTTCCAATTATGCTTTTGTGTACGACTCGAAGGTTCATTCGTGGAGACAATTCGATGGTTTTCAACCGCTCTTGGCCGACAATTTCCATCAGGAAGGCGCATCCTTCAATGGGTCTTTGTATTTTGCTACCCCTGAACCGTTCTCCGTAGTGTGCTTCGACTTGGAAAACGGGAAATGGGAGAATCTCGACACTGAAATGCCAAGGGAGCTTACTTTTGTGAGGCTGGTGAGTAACACCGATGAAGGGAAACTGTATATGGTGGGGGGGATTGGTAGGAATGGGATTTCAAGGAGTATGAAATTGTGGGAAATGGGTGATGGAGGGAACTGGGTGGAAGTGGAAAGATTGCCAGAACTGATGTGCAGGAAATTTATGTCTGTGTGCTACCACAACTATGAGCATGTGTATTGCTTTTGGCATCAGGATATGATCTGTGTTTGCTGCCACACATGGCCAGAGATCTTGTATTGCAAGGTTTCGAGGAGAACGTGGCACTGGATACCCAAGTGTCCTTCAATCCCAGACAAGTGGAGCTGTGGTTTCAGGTGGTTCTCTTTTGTACCCGACTTATATACATTGGCTTGAGTTGCTTGTTATCATGTCTGAAACTATGCTATCCAGTTTCGGGTGAGGTTCAAATTTTCCAACTTCATTGTATTCATAGATACGAGTCCAAATAAAGTACATGTAGTTAATATTTTTCTTGTTTACATTGAAATCGAGTCTGTTTTCACACATTCTAATAATTTGTTTGAATTGATATTTGTTTTTGCTTTTGTTTGTTTGTCAAATCCCACTTTAGTGTGTGTGATGAGATATTCTAATTATGACTGGTAATCATAAATTCCACTAAAATTATATCGTACAAAACAAATTAGCTGGAATAATGCCCCTGAACAAGCACTGATTGCCAGTTGCTAATACGAGCTATGGCTTACTTTCATAATGTTGGAAACAAAAAAGGCAGGCACTTCAAATTGTACTGTTCGAGGTTGACAACCGTTGAGTCATCTTGTTCCCCTCGATTTTTTTAATCGATAGCCAATAAGCAATAGCTTTCCCAAAGTCAACTGCTATTTTCTTATCTCATATATATATATATTCGGCAACACTCTTTACTTGAGATGCGTACTATATATAGCAACAGATATTTGCGGTGTTTGCTATAAAGAAGTGGTAGATATTTATACAAGTGGGAGGAGAGAAAAGCCGATTCAAAGCTAGATTCTTTTCATGGGAAAGATATTTGACATAGAAAAACCATATACTTTTAGGAGTCGGAGATTTTCATCTGAAATTTGAAAAGGGCTCATTTATTTCCTAACAAAGTCTACCAGGTCGGTTGCAACTGCAAGGTTAAGCCTTCAATGAAACACTCAGCCTTTCTAGAGCATTAATTCAACTTCAAACTTCGAGCTTTTAGTCTAACAATGTAAATTAAGATTTCTAATGGCAGGACCATCCAACTTGAATCTTCGGTAGCAAACCCATGATTTCAGACGAATTCATGAGATAAATTTTAAGATAAGAAGTATTTCATTGTCCAAGTTGAAATGTAAGTTGGTGATTAGCTTACCAAACTGAGACCAATAGGAGCAGCACTTGTCAAAAGACAGAAACCAATAAAATTCAAATTGCGGCTTCTGGCTATATACCGCTAGAATTAGAATTTACCACTCCAGACTTAAAGAGGTAAAAAGCATTTAGTTATGCTTATTGCAGGCATTTGCATTTGGCTGCAATAATTACTAAAATTATAGGGTAGACCAAGGGTGACTCTGCAAAACATATTTAAAGATAACGGGCCAAAACTATAATAATAAAAATTATTACAGCAAAATACGAGTCTGCCCGTGCAGGTCCGAATTCGAGAAAGCTTGAGTCTATAACAGGCTCAAGCCAGACACAACTCGAGCTCAAGACCCATTTGGACCGAACTTAAGATAAATCCGACTCAAAGTTTGAAATTTGTTTACCTCATGTTACATTTTGGTCACTTATATTTGAAATGTTACGTTTTAGTCACTTATAGTAACGTGTTGTAATATTTTAATCGCTGAGCCATTAATTTATGTTAATAGTTTAACAGTAAACTGATGTGGCATGTTAAATCATCATTTCAAACAAAAATTTTAAACTAAATTATACAATTTGTCCTCATATTTTTTTTGTTTTGAGCAATTTTTTTTCTTTTATGTTCTTTTAACTTTCCCTTTTTCTTTTCATTCTCTTTTGCTTCTCTCTTTGTTTTCCTCAATTCTACATCTCTTTTAACGTAGTCTTTTTTATATTTTCCATTTGTTAAAACATTTCTTATGTTTATGAAAGAAAAAGGGGGAAAGTTGAAACTCAAATAAAACTTGCTTTGCATATTCTCACCCCACAATTACAAACTCTCATCGTCCATCATCGCTTTAACAAACCAATTTGGATCTCTCAATAACCTAGTCCACAAGCTGGCCTCACTCGAAGACCTTACCAGTCGTGACTTATGGCAGTCCACCCTCAACAAAGTTTTCCGAGGACGTTCCCTTAACCTCCTAACCAACACCCACAACCACCTTATCTATCTTACGTACAACATTTTTGCCTTCTCGAAACTACGTTGTTCAATAGATTTTTCAAACAAGCTCTACACTCTTAATGACTAAAACGATCACCATACGAAACTTGCCCTTAGCTTTACCCAAAACAGTTTGATTCTATGCTCCCTTTCTCTATTCAATTCATCTATGCTAGACTTTTAATTAAACTTATTTCAAAATATCCAAGAAGATTTAGATCAATTTTATCTTTTGCTTAATTTTATTGTCAAAATATAAAAGAAAAGGAAAGAAGTAACCTACACAATTTTGTAAAAGTTTGGAAACGAAAAGAAAAATTTGTTTTGATTATAAAGAATTCAATTTATGTTTAGATTTAATTAAAGATATGATTTTTTTTTATATTGATTAGTTAGATCTAATTTTAATTTCAAATTTAGGTTATATTCAAATCGAGGTTTGATTAAGAAGGATTGATATTCAGTTTTCAATGAAATTCAATTTAGGAATCATGTGAAAAAAACAAGAACTTGTTTATTTGGTGGGCAAAGATTATATTTCTACAGTGAAAAATATAAGAATGGAGAAAAATAAAAGGGGAAGAAGAAAGAAAATAAAGAAATAAAAAGAAAAAAAATAAATTGTTCAAAAAAATAAAAGTATAAGAACTAATTTTAACAAATGGAAAACATAAAAAAAAACGTTAAAAATAAAGAAAAAAGGAAAACAGAGGGAAAAAAATGAAAATAGAGAAAAAAAAAGTTCAAAAAACATAAAAAAATTAAATTGCTCAAAATAAAAAAAATATGGATCAAGTGTATAATTTAACTTAAAATTTTCGTTTGAAATGATGATTTAACATATCACATTAGCTTATCGTTACACCGTTAACAACAATTAACACTCAGTGACTAAAATGTTACAACACAATAACGTAAGTGACTACAACGTAACATTTCAAACTTAAGTAACTAAAATATAACCCGAGACAAACAAAAATGACTATTTTAGTAGTTTACACTAATAACTAATATAATTTTATGATATTATTTAAAATATAAATAGATGATTTTTTTTTTTTTTTTTTGAAATATTTCTATTAAAAATTCATTAATAAGAAAAGTAATTAATAATAATTTTTTATGTTAAATTATAAAGTGAAATAAAATTTTAAAAACATTAATATAAATATATATTTTTTGAAATATCAACAGATTGGGCTAGCATCTTATTTCCTTAACAAAACTTAACAAAAGTTAAAAAAGAAACCCAAAACGTAGCCCATTTGACCGAATAGTCTAGAAAGAATAAAAGCTGAAACAAAACAAAAAGGAAAAGTTAAAACTGCCGAATCCCTGCCCAATCAATTAAATGCGCTTGTCTGCTTCTGTCACATCATTCATTTCTCCATTAATGGCCTTCTTCATTTACCAAGGAAAGATTTTTTGCTCATCAGATCTAAAAATTTTCTGAGGGATCTTTCCTCTTCCTCGCTCTCACCTCGCCCCTTCAATCTGGTTCTCTTGCAAAATCCTCCAGCGCTTGTGGCTCAGCATACCGTGGAACGCTTCCGACCAGGTAAATCATTTATTTCCTTTTTAGTGTTTCTGTGGCTAAAAGATGGGCTAGTTTATTCGCTGATCGTTGAACAAACTCGAATCTGACTGTTTTGGCTCTGTATTTCATTATTTGGATATCGTGAATATATGAACTCACTTGTGATTTGTCGAGATCTCTGTTGTTACATTTCTTTATTATGGACAAAGAATCACCTTCAATGATAACCTCTTTATTGTTTATGTCAAGGGCTGTTTGGGTAGCTCGCCGACAGGCGAGTGCTTCAGCAACAAAGGCTGAGTCCACTCCTGTATGTAGATCTGTGCTTGTAATTAGGACCGAACTGTTACAATCCCAGACCACTACCCTCGACGCCGACTGTTTAGATCTCTCTTCAAAAGTACCATCAAAGTTAATCTTAACTATCTGTTCAGGTGGGCTTTCCATTCCACAGTCCTTTTTGAGCTGTTCTGATTTATTTTCCTGATTCCTTCAAGTTCCTTAATATATTTGTGAACAAAACTTGCAATTTCTTGACTCGATCTATTTGTTTTTTCATGGATGCGAGAATTTCTATCGCCCCAGATGGCCCAAAGTGTAACACAGAGAAATCTGCATTTATTTAGGGAAGGATTAGCCATACCCATGGTAAGCCACTAAATAAACTCTGTTTGTGGACTTGTAATGGAAATAGAATCTAATAGATCTTTCCAAATTGCTACTGACACAGAACAATCACGAAAAAGATGGTTCATCGTCTCCTCTTCCGCAGCACATCGAGGACACAATCGACTAGGAGTTAGCTTCCTGAGGGCCATATTCACCCGAGTGGCTAGAAAATTCCAGGAAATTTTCCAAATAAAAATTTTTATTTTTGTTGGAATGTCTATCTTCCAAAATTTGTTGTAAAAGCCCCTGTAGTTATTATGTAAAGCGTAAGCTGTAGGATCAGAGTCTTGTAATAGTTTGTAGGAGCTTCTCACTGAGAACTCGCCAGGCAACTCGCCCCTCCAAGCCAGAAGATCCTCATGTGGTTCCATCGCCAAAGGAATTCGGAAGATAAGTTCAGCTTCAGCCTCTGGAAAGGTATTGCAAATCAAATCCCTATTCCACTCTCGTTTGTTGCTATTAATTAGTTCTGTGACTTTAACAAAATGCGAATTACCCACGCCAACTGTTAAACGAACATTATCAAAATTTGGTATCCATGCATCTTCGAAAACTGAAATGCTCTCTCCCGTACCAACTTTCCAAAACAAACCACACTCCAAAGCACCTTTAGATACCCATATACTTCGCCATACAAAAGAACTTGTTCTGCCCAAACTTGAAAAACGAAAGTTACCATCTGGAAAGTACTTTGCTTTGAAAACACGTGCAACTAAGAAATTTGGATAATGCATCAATCTTCATCCTTGTTTAGCTAGTAGAGCAATATTAAATTAGGCCATAATTCGAAACCCCAAACCCTTTTCTTCTTTAGAACTGCATAAGTAACTCCATTTGCACCAATGTGTCCCTCGTTTACCAGCTCCTTTTTGCCGCCAGAATCTAGCAAACTTACTCTCTATCAACTCACATAGTGACTTAGGCATTAGAAAACAGGACATAGCATAAGTGGGGATAGCTTGTAAGACTGATTTTATTAAAACATCTTTCCCTCTTTGCGACAACCACCTGTTACTCCAACTTTCAATTCGCAAAGTAATTTTGTCAAGAATACTTTGGAAAGCTTCTTTTTTCCTCTTACCCATCATATTAGGGAGACCCAAATATTTTTCTGGACTCGACGAGCTCCTTACACCTAACAATGATGAGACCAATTCTTTTGCTTCTACAGTGGTGTTTGAACTATAAAAAATAGTCGATTTATTGAAATTCACACACTGCCCCGAACAGCTTTCATATTCCTTCAAAATATCTTTCATATTCCTCGCCCCCTGCTCTGTAGCTTCCCCAAACATCATACAATCATCCGCAAACAGTAGATGAGATATCTCTGGCCCTCGTCTACTTGCCTTAGCACCTTTAACCAAACCCTCTTGCTTTGCCAATCTCATTAAGGAAGAGAGGCATTCACTGCAAATGAAAAAAAGAAACGGACTTAATGGGTCACCCTGTCTGAGTCCCCTTGTTGGTTGAAAAATTCTGCCCCTATTACCATTGATGTTAACTGCATAAGGGACTGAAGAAATACATATCATTATCAAACCCACCCATTCACTTGTAAAACCCATCCGAATCATCATTTTATTGACAAAATCCCACTCTACCCTATCATATGCTTTGCTCATATCTAACTTTACTGCCATATAGCCTTTCCTTCCTGTTCGTTTCTGTCTAAATGTATGGAGAATTTCATATGCTAGAACATTATCAGTTATCAAACGGCCTGGGACGAAAGCACTCTGAACCTCATCAATACACAAACATATAACATTCTGCAATCTGTTTGCAACTGCTTTTGCCACTATCTTATAAATAATTGAACAAAGACTAATTGGCCTGAAGTTAACTAATGAAGATGGGTTTGGAATTTTTGGGATTAGCACTATCCCCGTAACATTTATAGAATCTACCCTTGCATTTCCATTGAGAATGCTCAAACAAAACTCACCAACCTCTTTACTCACGATATGCCAATATTTCTGAAAGAAAAGAACTGGAAATCCATTCGATCCAGGAGCCTTCGTCGGCCCCATACTTTTGACTGCTGACCACACTTCCTCTTCTTTGAAAGGTGAGAGTAAGACTTCGTTAATTTCCTGCGTGATGGACTTTTGTATGCCTTCTAGAGCCCTCCGTTCACTTCCAATTCCCTTTGATGCAAAAAGGTTTCTAAAATATTTTGTAGCTGTTTCAACGATTTCTGATCCATCAGTTATCTCCCTACCGTCATCCGCAACTAACTTTGAAATTGATTGATTCGTTTTCGAACTGTTGCACATTTATGAAAAAAAGGTCGTATTCTTATCACCTAGTTGAAGCCAATTAGCTCGAGCTCTCTGTTCCCAGTAAACTTCATCTTTATCAATCTCCATATTCAGGTGAATTTTTGTATCTATAATTTTTGCCAGCATTTCATCATCTCTTTCCTGTCTTACCAAGATTTCAAGTTCTTTTGTAAGCCTTTCTTTCAGTCCCTTCTTCTTTCTGCTTAAAGAACAAGCCCATTTCTTCAAACGGAACTGTAAATCCATCAGTTTCTCCACCACCGGTGATGTAGACGAACCCCAAAACTCTCTAATCATCTCTTCAAAAGATTCTTCCATAGTCCACCAAGCTTCAAAATGAAACCTTCTGTGATCTGTTGAAATGTATGAATTGTCTGTATTTATAAAAATGGGACAATGATCCGAAGTAGAATAGGGAAGATGCTGAACTTTCACCATTGGAAATAAAAGTAACCATTCTTCATTAGCAACCCTCTGTCCAATCGTTCTCTAATGTTTGTCTCTGGAAGAATACCCCTCTTCCATGTGAACCGCACACCTGAATACCCGATATCCATCAATTGACACTCCTCTAATGTTTCTCTAAATGCATCCATCCTCTTCTGATCTCTTGGAATTCCCCCACATTTCTCAAAGGAAAATAGAATTTCATTAAAATCTCCTGCTACCAACCAAGAGAAATTGCACTCTTGGCCTAATTGTTTCAGTAAACTCCATGTCAAATTTCTGTCCTTTAAATAAGGTGAGCCATAAAATCCCGTAAATCTCCACACGTTTTTAACAGTATCCCCATTCACTAAAACATTAATGTGCCGTTTAGAAAAACTTCTCAAAGTAATCCTAAAGTCACTTTTCCAAGCAAGACTCAACCCCCCTCGAGAACCTTCAGCGTCAATATCAATACCATTATTAAAACCACAACTTCTTCTAACCTTTTCCATGCATTTCTAACTCAATTTAGTCTCCATCAAGAAGACCATATGGGGATTTTGCTGCTTACAAAGATTATGCAGCCTCCTTACAGCCCGTGGACTCCCCAACCCATAGACATTCCAACATATGGTTTTCATTGCGTCTGGTCGGCTTGCCCATTGGCAGCCGTCGATTTTAAAATATTGGAACTAACAATCTGACTCTCAACCCCTATCATTTCCACCACTCGGTCCACAGATAAATCAGGCCCATCATCATGCTTTAGTCTCTTCAGTCCATCTCCATTTAATGAACCCACACTGTCCTGTCCATCAATATCTTCATAAAATTTTCTTTTAATCCCAACCTCGTCTAGCTGACATATCTCTACCGGTTTACTCCTGAACTGCCTTTTCCAGCTTACCTTCTTGGTGTTTTTTATTAACGACTTATCAGTACTATTTTTTGCAATCGCTACCCTATTCTCCCTTGAGATACCTTTTTCCTCCTCACCCTTTATGCCATCCTCCCATATTTCCAAGAATTTCCCCCCAATCAAATTTCCACACAAAATACTAGAATCACCATTTACTCCCTGAGTTCTATTTACTTTAGACTGGCTTGTATAAAAACATTGAGCACCTTGTCGTTTGGTAAAATCATTGAACTTCATAGATTCCCTACCCATCATCTTTGATTTAGCTTTTAACGTATTAGAAAATGGGGGGTTTTTTCTAATTTTATTCTTTTCTGCAGGATCTATCAACTCACAGGTCTGAAGACCATGATCCAATCTACCGCAACCAAAACAAAAGACAGGTAGTTTTTCAAATTTAAAAGGGATCCAGGAACTTACCCCGTTAGTACTTGAAACAAAGATGCCTCTCCTGAGTGGTTTTTGAATTTCCAAGTTAACCTTAAGTCTGCAAAAGTCATCATTAATTTCAGATCTGAGCACTCCCCTACTTCCAATTGCATTCAGCAAATCCTTCTTGTCGAATTCTGGAGAGCATGGACCAATTTTTATCCAATACGAAGACGACGTAAGACAAATCTGATCCCTCTCCACTGGATTCTTTAATCTTTCGAACAAAACAAGAGACTTGCGAAAAAGCTAAGGCCTTCCCTCCATAATCATTTCTAAGTCGTCATCAAGATAAAAAATAATTGAGAATAAATTTCGCCCTACCATATATATTTTGAACTTTTTCTTTGTCTTCCAGATACTTTTCATCTGAGCCCTAAAACTCTCTAAATTAAAGAATTTCGTCGTCCACACTGAACAAATAAGAGTAGGCTTTTCGCTGGGCACCACCAGAGATCTCTTAATCGTTAATTGAACAAGTTCTTCAGCCAATAGTGAGATCTCCTCATCGCTTTCCCTCTCCACGCCACCACCCTCTTCCATCCTAAGCTACAGTAGAAACTGTTTTCTCTAGGACTCTTCAGAGAGCACTCTTGGTTTTTGAGGGCTTTTTTTTTTGGTTATTAAAACTTAGATGGGGAATACTTAGGAGTCCATTATTCTATCTTGTAAGGGTGCACAATAGAATCATTATTGCATGTTGTTTGCTCCATAATTTTATTCGAACCTATATGAGTCTTGATCCTATTGAAGCGGAGTTGGGAGATGGATTACCTAGTAATGTGATAGATGATGATGAACTGAATATCATAAATATTCATCCATCGAATGCATGGGCTACTTGGAGGATGGAACTAGCCAACCAAATGTTTGATGAATGGCAATCATATAGAAATTAGTTAGGTTTAGGGTAAAAATAGTAAACGTTAAGTTGTTTATGTTATTTCATATATCTAGTTTATGAAACTTTGGTGGTGTTTGAATTATTTTTTGTATTGTATTAGACTTGTTGAATGATAATTTATTTTCTTTTGATTCATCATATGTTATAATTTTATAAAGTATTGATCTTTTGATGTATAATATTGAACTTAATTTTAATTTGCGTTTTTGCTTAAGATAGTTATGTCAGGTTTTTCACAATCAAGTGTTTCTTCCCAAAGTTCTCGAGGAACCAAAAGGAAATGGGTTCCAGAAAAAGATGTTGCGTTTGTTGCTTGTATGGTCGACTTACACAATGTTGTTTAAATGAGTTATGTTAGAAAAAGTTTTACCCCATGCCATGTTGAAGGCTAAACCTGATCTTGAATCGAGAATTAGGACATTGAAAAGGGATTGGTCAATCGTTTATGACATGCTTAGTGGAAAAAACAAAAGTGGCTTTGGTTGGGATGAGCATAGACAACTTGTTGTTGCTGAAGATGCGGTGTGGAACTCATATACAAATTTAAGAATTATTTCAAGTCTTTATTATCTTAATTTGACCAAACTTATATCTAATATGAATTCCTCATTTTTATAGAGTCATAAAGAAGCCGCTCAATTCAAACATTAAAGTTTCCCTTGTTATGACAAACTTACTGCCATCTACGCAAAAGATCGAGCCACTGGGAAAGATGCTCAAACAGCCGCTGATATTATTGAAGAAATAGATGTTGACGATGTAGCTACTACAAATTCTCATGAAGAAAGAAACGATTTCCATGGATGCGAAGCTGATGTTTCTTTGAATGATATGGATCTTTCAGCTACACAACCGCAACCAGCTAGAAACCAAGGTGATTCCATATTTTCAAAGAAGAAAAAAAAATTCTGATGCAAGTGATTCTTCTACTTCATTTAATGATGTTGCCACTTTATTGGCGGAAAACATACGGACCGTTGGCCTTGAAATCAGTAAGAGTATTGCCTCCGAAGTGCTAATTCAACAAAAGTCAGAAATGACCATTCAAGAAAGTGCTCTGAAATTATATCCAACATTATGTGAAGTAGAAGGTTTAACTGAGGATGAGCGCTATCACGCATTGAGCAAAATTCCAGATCATCCAACGCAAATACTCATTTTCTTTAGTTTACCTTCTGCTATGCGATTGGAATGGGTCAGAAGATTTTTTACTGACAATTAAAATCATGGTTGTGTTAATGATATTTTGATAACTTTTTGTGTTTGTAATATTTGGATGGTATAATGACATGATAGAATGTCATTACAATGTTGTAACTTTTTGATGTTGTAAAATTTTAAAACATATAGATTAATGAAATCATGTAACTTTTTGTTAATATATGAATATTTGTTTCACTAATGATATTTTAGCACATTAAATATGTATTGCAGTTTAAAAATAATAAAGTAGATTATATATTATTTTTATAGTATTATATATTATGATTTTTTTAATTCATAAAATAATAATTATATTAAGAATGTTATTAAATTATATTTTTTATTAAATTATATTTAATAATAATTATGTTAAAATATGGTTAAATTATTTATTATTTTTATTAAATTATTTTTAATAATAATCTTATTAAAATTTAATAACAATAACAATAATCATCTACCTACAAAAAAAATCTGCTAAAGGTATTCTAGTTATTTTAGTTTTTTTCCTTATGCTATTATAACATAATTCCATTTAACCAAATACAAGAATACTATTACAGTTCTATTCCATTCCATTCAACCAAACAGTTGAATTACTGATTACAGCTCTATTCCATTACAGTGAACCAAACATACCCTTAAACATAACGTAGAGCTATTTTGTCCGAGTGTGTTTTTATTTAAGCGGGCTAAAATTTGTGTTGTATGATTAAAGACGTTGTTACTTTAATTTTATCTTAGTGTTCGATAGTTTTTACTTTTTTTGAGTGGGATAGCTCGTATTGAATGTAATTTTAAGCAACGTGGAACTTCAATAAATAGTTTGATGTTAAGCCGCTTGCTTCCGTTTTTTCCTTCATATGAATTTTATGCAAGTCCCATACAAATTTTCTGGTCAGCTAATTCCCATACTGTTTGTTATGATATTTCAATTAAAATGAAACAATGTTAGGCCCAATTGAAATTTTGTTCCATTGAATTTGCATACTTAACCTAATCAGGGTAATAATAGCCCAATACTATTTACTCTCATGTTTTAATATGGGCTGATAGTGTAACACCACTTACCGTGTTCGACGCCGCGAGCAGTATGAGGCATTCAAGAAGAGTACTAAACACTTTACAGATTATTTAAACCATTTATCGCTTAAATATTAAAATTTATTATAAAAGTTTCATTTATCAGACCCTTAAAGTTCAAATCATGCATTGGGATTGGGTCAGGACTAAATCAAAATCGTATAAAATTTTTCGCAAAATCCTTAAGTTTATCTCATTTACAAGGTTCCCACGCCCGCGTGTGGCTCACATGGCCGAGCCTCAGGGCGTATAACTCTCGACTTGCATCCGTGGAGAAACTTGGGTCACACACGCCTTAGTACACGCGTGTTGCTTGGCCGTGTGGTAAAGTTAATTTTCACAAATTATGCTATTTTTCAAGCCATAATTCTCACTCATTTGATCCTTATTCTTCACCACATTTAATACATATAAAAACTAATTTAAGATATTCAACTGAGCCTTATACTTAATACGATTTGTTAGTCGTACACTTCATATAAATAACAAGAAACGTATATGGGCTCAATTCTCATTAAATTTCTCTTGTACTTGTACTTTTCATCCTATGTATTCATATAGCTTATAACAATCGCACCTCTGCTTTTTCATATACATTTTTTTGTAACAATTTGTCTTGGTTTCAAACTACTTCATATTTGAGTTTTACTTACCCAATCATTTGAAACATCATCTTTATACATATAGTGCACTTGAGATGCAAAAATTCTATAATTATGAATAAACACATTTATCAACACATTCCATGTTTTTATATATTATAGTCTCATATTTCCATGTATCATTTACCATCATTTCCTCGTATTCTTGACAAATACGTGTAACAACTCATAATCATGCAATTCACTAACTCTTCGTGCCAATTACAATTTAAATTGGCAACTCACTTATTGAGCCCAATTTCAATGTTCTCTAAAATCCATTAGGATGTATGTATCCATCAATAAATTCCATATACAGATATCATCACCTCATATTTTCACATACATTTACTTTCCATATTATGAACTCAAATAACATACACAAGACATACCAATACATTCAAGTACATTTTCATAATATTTCATTTCGAATTTAGATTATGTCATTTTAGAACTCTTCTCATTAACTCATTGAATACCATTTCATACGGATAATACACTCAGGGTGTACAAATATATAATCACAAATGAGCTCATTCATCAACCAAGTTCTATATTCATTTATCATCAACTCATATTTCCTTATATCACATAATTCTATATAACACTTACCAACTTCGTCAATTTAGTGAACGTCTTACTTAAATTGTTCTGCATCGGTATGCCTTGAATGTCACCGATAATCGCGATGCCATATCCCGGATATGGTCTTACACGGAAATCCCTTGTCACTTCAGGAAGCTACCACTATTCATCGCGATCGGTAGCCGAGGCTACCACTTTTCACCGATCGGTAGCCAAAACTACCACTTTTCATCGATCGGTAGCTAGAGCTACCACTTTTCATCGATCGGTAAGCGGAGCTACCACTTTTCATCGATCGGTAGCCGAGCTACCACTTTTCACTTGATCGTAGCCGAGCTACCACTTTTCACCGATCGGTAGCCGAAACTACCACTTTTCAGCGATCGTGTAGCCGAGCTACCACTTTTCACCGATCGGTAGTCGAAACTACCACTTTTCATCTTTGGTCGTAGTTTGGAGCTACCACTTTTCACCGATCGGTGGCCGAACTACCACTTTTCATCGATCGGTAGCAAGAGCTACCACTTTTCACTTGATCGGTAGCCGAGCTACCACTTTTCACCGATCGGTAGCCGAAACTACCACTTTTTTTGGTCGGTCGTATTGGAGCTACCACTTTTCACTTTCACTTGTCTTTGATCGGATAAGTGTAGAAAAGCTATCACTTATCACTTGTTGCCATGGTTCAACCATTGTATTTTTCTGTCAATTCATGTTGTCACCGAATCGAAATGCTCAATTTGATCATCAATACATATGAAATAACACATAATGAAATTCATAAAATTAACAAATGATCACTAAAATTTAGCCATATAAACTCACAACTTTAATTTTTTGTATTATAACGATAATCATAATTTCATAATAAATATTCCAAATAAAACATTATATCAATTATAATTGAGCATGTAATCAATTTATACACAAGTCATTCATATATTATTTCCCTCCTCCTCCTCCTCTCCATCCACATCCTTAGTATAAACAACACACTTATAAGTAACATTTTCTATAATTTTCACTATTTACTCATGTGAATATTCAAAGTTTGTCCATCCGTGTCATAGTCACTAAATTATTTTTATCTTGAGCTACAGAACTCCAAATTAAGATCCGTTAATTTTATTTGAAACTAGACTCACATATCTTCTTACCATAATTTTTCCAGAATTTTTTTGTGTGGCCAATTAGTACAGTTTATTCATCAAAGTCACCCCTGTTTCATTTTTTTGGTGATTCGACCCTTCTTCACTAAAAATTAATTATCTCTTTATACAAGATTCGGATGATGTTCACGTTTATTTCTATTGAAAATAGACTCATTCAGGATTCTAAACATATAGATTATAACTCATAATTATTTTTGTACAATTTTTAGTAAATTTTTAAAGTAAGAACAGGGGATCACGAAGTTATTCTAAACCAGTCTTGCAAAACTTTAAATATCTCAAAATGTAGACTTCCTTTGCTTGCTATGTTTCTTTTATATGAAAATAGACTCAACAAGCTTTAATTCCATATCTATCTCAACTTCTAATTCAATTTCTACAATTTTTGGTGATTTTTCAAAGTTAGACAACTGCTTTGTTGTCCAAAATCGCTTTAGTGTAACATGTTGATTTCTATTTTGTCCCTAATTCCACAATTCATACAATTTAGTCCTTCTTTGAATTAACCCTAAATTGAGTTAATTTTCTCATTTAATACTTTTCTCTATCATTTTAAACTACTTCATAACCTTTGAAATCGAATTTTAACACTAGGCCATAATTTCATTTATATCACAATTAGGTCCTAAAACCCATTTTCATCAATTTCACTTGATAATATCATCATATAACAAAATTAAAGCTCCAAATCAATATTTATTCATCATATTCTTCCAGTAATAATCCACATCAACTTTAAAAATTAGCTATAGAATCAAAAACTAATGACATAGTAAGTTGGATCCAATTGTAAAAGTCCAAAAACATAGAAATTTCAAGGAGAAACCAAGAATTAAACTTACATGAAGCTTGAGTATGAAAACCAGCTTGATATTCTAATTTGATCCCCTTTTTATTTAGCTAATTTGTAAATTTTCCAATTTTGCTCCTTTTCTTCTTTCTCTTCTCTTCTTCTTTCTTTCTTTCCTTTCCTTCTCTGCTTCTGTTTTGGGTTTCTGTTTCTATTCTATCTCCTTTTTTTTTGTAATAATATAATATAATAATATAATAATATAATATAATAATATATATTAAACATAAAAATCTCTGATTTTCTTCACAATAAACCGCCTCAACTAAACAAAATGGCTTAATTGCCATTTTGGTCCTTTATACTTTCTTTAATCTATAATGAAACTTTTACACCTTTTTCAATTTAGTCTTTTTCATTTAATTGCATATCCAAACGTTAAAATTTTCTAACGGAATTTTAATACTACCTTATTGACATTCCGTAAACATTCATAAAAATATTTATGACTCGGTTTATAACACCGAGATCTCGATACCTCTTTTTCTCGATTTCCTGACCAAATAAATCTTTATAAAACATAATTTACTATTTTAAAAATATTTTAAAAGCTACATTTGGCTCGTAAATATTAAATAATATAGCCTACAAGTTCATTTGTCAGATTTGGTGATCTCGAACCATTAATTTTGACATCACTGAAATTTGGGCTATTACAGATAGCCCAATCATCATACAAAGTATTTAATGTACCGAATGACGATAGGCCGTTGGATAATGAATCTGGCTGTTGTGGATCGGGACCGTGCACCAAAATTTTCGTATCGATGTACTAAAATGTCTGGCAAGAAATTTTGTTCTTTTTCCGAAAACTAAATGATTTAAACTGCCTTAAACCCCAAAACGAAATATAGGGTTTATGTAAGCAGTGAAACCCATTGCGTAAGTTCACAGCTTCTCTTCTCTGCTCTTCTTTCCCAAACCGCCCCTTTGGCTTTTCAAAGTTAAAACATGAATAAAGGACCTGGACTCTTCTCTGATTTTGGCAAAAAAGCCAAAGGTAAATTCCACTTTTCTTCTCACTCAATATTTGTGCAGCTTTTAAATTACCAGACACATGTAACCATTTTGTTTCTCTTTTACAAGATTTACTCAATAAGGACTACACCTCCGACCAGAAGTTCACCATTTCTAGTTCCAGCTACACTGGATTGGTATCAATATTCATCTCTTTCTTCTTCTTCTTTTTTTTGTCTTTCTTTTAATTCTTATGCTAAATAGACGTCTGTAATGATGTGGTTGCCATTATTCTTTGTGTCTCTTTTCTGGATGACGGGTTTATCATTCTTTGAAATTTATCTTGATTTATTGTTTCTGATTGTTTTTACTGAGTATCTGTTGCATCATTGTGTCACTTAGTTTGTTGATGCTAGTAAAGTACATGAGATTTGCTATAGGGCAACTAGTTTTTCAGTTTTTAGTAGCTCAGTTGCTTCATTTCTTTTGGTACCAATTTTGCATTACTAATTTTTCTAGTTCTAAAAGGATAACACTAAGTTGCCATGGAATATGTACTCTCTTTTCTTGCTGTAAAATGAGTTCACCTGGCTATATGTGTCTGTTTTCTTAATATTAGAGCATGTTGTCAATTGCGGCACTTCCGAGTACAAATAGATTGGCATAAACTACATGATTTTTAAGATAGAATTTGGGTTTAGGGAAAGAAATAATTATGTGTTGTCCTTTTGGAAGATCACGTAGAATTTGGGTTTAGGGAAAGAAATAATTATGTGTTGTCCTTTTGGAAGATCACGTAGTTGTGATTCTAACCAGTTGACAGAATAAATTTACATATCTTGACCCGCTGCCAAAAAGGATTTTGTGGCAGCAATCCTCATATGCAATTCTAAACTAGTTTGATTTATTGTTGCTTTGAAGTTATTGTTTCACTCTCTTATGTATTAGAGATTAACAATTTCTTATTGTTTTTTTTTTCTGCTGCCTGGTTGGTTATATCATATTCGTGCCTGTTGTGATAGAGCTTATTTTGGATTTATTAATTTTCTGGTTATGTCTTCCATTTCTTCAGCTGCTTTGTCTTTTCTTTATTGATGCCTAATACCAATGCAATTTCTCCATCTTCAGGCACTTGCATCAAATATTGTGAACAAGGGAGGCCTCTCCTCTAGGGATGTGGCAGCACAATACAAGCACCAGAATGCTGTTTGTTGATTTCAAGCTTGACACAGAGTCAAATGTTGTTGCCAACATTATCTTTGAAATTTAAATTCAATTTAAATTCTTGCTAATAATCGTTTGATCTGTTGAGCAGATCTTGACAACCCTCACCATCACAGATTTACATCCATCTGCAAAAACAGTGGCTTCTTTTAAGCTGCCTGATTATAACTTTGGAAAGGTATTGACTTATCTTGGGTAATATATGTATCCATGAATATTTTTTTACTGTATAAATTTTCTTTTGCAGTTGGAGATTCAGTATTTCCATGAACATGCAACTGTGGCTACTGCTGTTGGTGAAGAAATCCCCAGTTGTTGATTTTTCTGCAACAATTGGTACGCCTGGTATTGCTTTTGGTGCAGAGGCAAGCTATGTGACATCTTCTGGTGAATTCACGATGTATAATGCTGGAGTGAACATGACAAAGCCTGATTCAATGCTTCAGTGGTCTTGTAAGCTTTTTTCATTAGCAATTAATAAAGTCATACCTTTGTTTTATAAATATCAAACAGTTTAAAGATATGATGTTCTTTCATTGCTGCAAAACATCAAAATAAAACCAAATTATGGAGATCGCCTTTCCTTTTCCCCCCCTCTAAAAATGGGTTAATGTTAATGGCCACAATAAATGCTGTAATTAGTTGTTCTTTGCTTGCAGGGCTGATAAGGGAGACTCCCTAAATGTGTCATATTTGCACCATTTAAATCAGCTAAATGGTGGAGCTGTTGTGGGTGAGATTGCAAGAAAGTTCTCCACAAATGAAAACACATTAACTGTGGGATGCTCATATGTTGTTGATCCACACACACTAGTGAAGGCAAAGCTCAACAACCATGGCAATCTTGGTGCTCTTGTACAGCATGAGCTTAGGCCGAAGTCCTTCCTTACTATATCTGGGGCCTTTGACACAAAGGCGTTGGAGAAGACTCCCAAGTTTGGTTTGGCACTCTCTCTAAAGCCCGGAACAGTTATATTGACTTAATGATAAGAACAAACAATGTGGCTGATGAGATTGATAAATCGTATCATTTTCTTTCTTGTCACTTTCACATTGGCATCTAGTGATTTAAAATGGAATCTCAGTAACACCTTTTGAAAGTTACTAAGATTTCATTTTAAATCACTAGATGCCAATGTGAAAGTGACAAGAAAGAAAATGACACGATTTATCAATCTCATCAGCCACATTGTTTGTGCCTATCATTAAGTCAATATACCTGTTCCGGGCTTTAGAGAGAGTGCCAAACTAAACTTGGGAGTCTTCTCCAATGCCTTTGTGTCAAAGGCCCTAGATATAGTAAGGAAAGACTTCGGTCTAAGCTCATGCTGTACAAGAGCACCAAGATTGCCATGGTTATTGAGCTTTGCCTTCACCAGTGTGTGTGGATCAACAACATATGAGCATCCCACAGTTAATGTGTTTTCATTTATAGAGAACTTTCTTGCAATCTCACCCACAACAGCTCCACCATTTAGTTGATTTAAATGGTGCAAATATGACACCTTTAGGGAGTCTCCCTTATCAGCCCTGCAAGCAAAGGACAGCAACTGATTACAGCATTTATTGTGGCCATTAACATTAACCCATTTTCAGAGGGGGAAAAGGAAAGGCGATCTCCATAATTTGGTTTTATTTTGATGTTTTGCAGCAATGAAAGAACATTATATCTTTAAATTGTTTGATATTTATAAAACAAAGGTATGATTTTATTAATTGCTAATGAAAAAAGCTTACAAGACCACTGAAGCATTGGAATCAGGCTTTGTCATGTTCACTCCAGCATTATACATCGTGAATTCACCGTAAGATGTGTCACATGCTTGCCTGCACTAAAAGCAATACCAGCGGCGTATCAATTGTTGCGAAAAAATCAGCATGGGATTTCTTCGACTTAACAACGAGAGCTGCGATTGCATGTTCATGGAAATACTGAACCTCCAACTGCAAAAGAAAATTTATACAGTAAAAAAATCTTCATGGATACATATATTACCCAAGATAAGTCAATACTTTTCGAGTTATAATCGGTGACTTTTAAAAAAAGCTTATAACGCTTTTGCAGATGGATGTAAATCTGTGATGGTGAGGGTTGTCAAGATCTGCTCAACAGATCAAACGATTATTAGCAAGAATTTAAACTGAATTTAAATTTCAAAGATAATGTTGGCAACAACATTTGACTCTGTGTCAAGCTTGAAATCAACAACAGCATTCTGGTGCTTGTATTGTGCTGCCACATCCCCAGAGGAGAGGCCTCCCTTGTTCACAATATTTGATGCAAGTGCTTGAAGGTGGAGAAATTGCATTGGTATTAGGCATCAATAAAGAAAAGACAAAGCAGCTGAAGAAATGGAAGACATAACCAGAAAATTAATAAATCCAAAATAAGCTCTATCACAACAGGCACGGATATGATATAACCAACCAGGCAGCAGAAAAAAAAAATAGCAATAAGAAATTGTTAATCTCTAATACATAAGAGAGTGAAACAATAACTTCAAAGCAACAATAAATCAAACTAGTTTAGAATTGCATATGAGGATTGCTGCCACAAAATCCTTTTTGGCAGCGGGTCAAGATATGTAAATTTATTCTGTCAACTGGTTAGAATCACAACTACGTGATCTTCCAAAAGGACAACACATAATTATTTCTTTCCCTAAACCCAAATTCTATCTTAAAAAACATGTAGTTTATGCCAATCTATTTGTACTCAGAAGTGCCGCAATTGACAACATGCCCTAATATTAAGAAAACAAACACATATAGCCAGGTGAACTCATTTTACAGCAAGAAAAGAGAGTACATATTCCACGGCAACTTAGTGTTATCCTTTTAGGACTAGAAAAATTAGTAATGCAAAATTGGTACCAAAAGAAATGAAGCAACTGAGCTACTAAAACTGAAAAACTAGTTGCCCTACAACAAATCTCATGTACTTTACTAGCATCAACAAACTAAGTGACACAATGATGCAACAGATCCTCAGTAAAAACAATCGGAAACAATGGTGTGCTTGCCTTTGTTGAAATAATGTTAGTTTCGAGCTCCATCAGCACCAACACATGTTGGGTGTGGATATTTCTTCAAATAAGATTTCAGGTTCAAATTTTATGGATTGAAAAAAAACGGCGTTGTCGTTCAGGGTTCAATGGATTTAGTTGACATCTAATATTGTGGGTCACAAGAGAAAAAGAAACATACAAAAGTTGATTTCAAGGCCAACCCTGATTGATTAATCTATCTTGTTCTCTCATTTATAAGATGGCAAATGGGGTCTATGGAATTCTATTTAGCAATGCACGTCCTGTGAGTGGGGACGCATACCAAAATGCTCCACCTAATGATGAAGCATTTTTAAGGAATGTTATAACCCCTATTTATAAAGTTCTCCAATGGGTAATTATTATTTGGTTACACCTCCATATTTTTCTTTGTTTTCTTTGTTATTTATTCATAGCTTTCTAGCTGAAAATTGATTTTATTTTAATTAAAAGCTTTAATATTTAAAATTAAAATAACTCCCCCAAAACCACAAATCTAGAATAATAAAATTTATAATTTTTTTTAGTGAATGGTATTTATGTTTTGACCATTTTTCCTTAAATATTTATTGTTTCTTATTCAAATTTATAACATATTTTATCACATTGATACACTTAGCAGTGAACAATATGCGGAGCAAACAAATGCTTAAAACTAAAACATTTCACTTCTATTAAATTTTATATTATTTTCTAGTTATTTGTCATTTCAAATTTTCTTATACTTAAAATAATTCATCATAATAAATATTAAATATTTAAATCAATTGTAACTCGAATGTTTATGGTAATTTTAAATATTATTATTTGGTTGCTTTCTACCTTTCCCTTAATAAAATAAAGGCTAGCGTGTTTGATAAGCATCTAATAATTGAAATGGACATATGTAGTTCATTCAAATTAGAAAGAATGAACAAGACCTCAAGGAAGACATATAAATAAATGAAGAGAACATATGATAAAGAAAGAGGTAAGAGGAAAAAAAACAAAAATAAAAAAGAATGAAACAGACAAATTAACTCCTTCGCTTATAATTTTGCTTCTTTTACAACCCTGACATTGAACACTCAACATTTAGGGCCTTTTGCTTATGAATTTTCCTTCCTTTTAAGCTTCAACAAGTGTGCTACAATTTTCTTTTTTCTTTTTACTATATCGGTAGTAAATACAATATGCAATAAGCAATAAAAAAACCGAACAAAAATTGAGACATAGATTGGTAATTCCTAGAATGCTTTTACAAGAAAAAAAAATAGTGTCCAGCACAGTTCCTCTGTTTTACAAATGGACAATTCATTTATCCCATATTACTGAATCTTATAAAAGGTAGGCAGAAGATGGCAGAACCTCATTAAAAGAGCAAGTATATAATATACATGCAGAAACAACGTTCCTAATCCATGCCAGTTAGACCAATCAGAAATAATTAAAATATGATACCATTTGGATTCAATAAGGAAACATTTTTATTTATTTAAAAATGCGTGTCGACAACTACATTCATAATTTGTATGTCATCAATTATGGACTGTTACCATCAACTTGAGTGTTATATATCTAATTGTCCTCATGAACAACATATTAATAGAAACCAGTGTTATATATTTTGTATTCAATTAGTGGAGACCTTCAACTGATCTGTTTCAGCTTATTTGATTTAGTAAAGTGGTTAGTCAATTCTCTGCAACATTTATTCAGCAAATTGAATGTTCTATTTTCATCTGCATCTTCTAATTTCTAAGTTATTTTGGTATATGGCAATGGGATTTTAGTTAAAAATATTTGACATTTCGTACTACCAACCAATGGTTCTTTGTAGTACTAAACGTTTCCTCTACGAATTTTAAAACACCTAAAGCAGAAACCAAACTTGAAATCTAGGCCTTTCACAAAATGGTCTCTGCACAAACTAATTCTTCAACTAACATGAAACCTTTAACAACATAATATCACTTAGAAAGACCACAATTATATTTACACCAACAATCATCCAGCTGAGTCTCAAATTATTGGTGTTCATCAATCAATTCTACTCAATTATTCATCATAAGTTTATCAGAAACGTGATTAAACATTGTCAAAGGCAAGATGTAAAACAAGAGTTCAACTAGAGCTGACAGCATCCTAGAAAACAGATGAAATACAAGTAATTGTATCATGAATTAAACAGAAAAGGGGGGGAGGTTTTGTTTGTTTGTTTATTTATTTATTTTTTACTGTTTTGTTTTACAAGTATGAGGCATTAGCGAGACACCCACACGGAAGGAAAAGAGAGCACTATGATGGTGGGCTCTTATTGTGACTAAAGAGTTGAATGGGGAATATTGTGAGTTTGGAGACTATGGAGATATTGACATAGTATTGTAAGTTACAGAATTGCAGTTAATATATCCGACAGATGATTTAACATTCATTAGGCAATACCCCTCAACCTACTACCAAGACTGCCGAACATGAACCTCACCAGTAATTTGACCAAGAAATGGCATTTTTTCAACCGAAAAATGTAGATTGCTGAAGCCATACAAAGGTACAAGGATAAACACACGTCATTGGTATAACCTTAAGCATAGATCACTGTTTAATCATCTTGAAATACTGGTATAATCTCTTTTTTTTTTTTCATTTCTTTTTATCATCTTTTTAACAAGCAAGAATATAAATAGGATGCCCATGTTCAACATAAAAAATGAAAAAAGCCCGCACCTTCTTTATTCTCTGACCAATCACACCAGTGGATTCAATCAATACTTCCTCTGGCTTTATTTGCAGGATCTGCAATAATGCAAAAAGATTAGAAAGTTCAAAGCTTTTTAGCATGAGAGGAGACCACCAAAGATAAAGCAATAGACAAACCCTTCATTAGCTAAAAAACTATAAAGTACCTAAAATCAAACAACGAAATTGAAGAAAACAATCAGAAACAGTAACCTTAAAAAACCCCTAAATCAAATTTACAAAAACTTGAAAAAAAATCGAGAGAGAAAGTCTCAAAATATTGAGCAGAGAACTCTCGCCCTCCATGGCGTTTCTATTCTGCATGCTGCCAATTTACAAAGGAATCAGATAAAAAAAGAAAACGTACCCTTTGGGGAGATGAAGATGAAGATGAAGGGCGAATGGATGCTCGATTTGGGGATAAACGTTGAGGAAGAAATCTGGAGAGAATTTTGGGAAGAAGAAAGCAGGTTATTTTGGTCCAAAAATGTGAAAATGTATTACGCATGTGATGTTGAATAGCAATTCAGACCCCAACCCCTGAATACGTAGTAGGTAATAAGGGTGCAATAGTTATTCTGTAGAACCACAAAAATGGTGAACTAAACTACTGATTTACTGTAGCGTATGAAATAGGGACAAAATAGAATAACAATTACACCCAACCAAACTTGCTGTAAGTGTTTAAATATTTTATGTATTCACAATTACTAAAATTAATAATTTAATATTGTGATTATAATTTCTCTTCCATTATCATAGATCAAACCAGTAGACTCCATATCTGTCTCAAATTGTATTGTATATTTCTTTAACATGATTGTGTGTTAGAAAAAAAGTCAAATTAAAACAGAATATCGTGAAAAGGTCAAGATAAATATGTATATGCATATCAATGTTTTGAAACCGGTCGAAGATAACCCCTAAACTTGCCTAGAATGGTGGTCAACTATTTTTTTTTTTCCCCTCACTTTTCATCATTACATCCCTTCATATACCAATAAATATATTGGCCCATTTAGATGGGCAAGCACCTCACCATCACCATTAAGCATTCATTCGGATTTTATCTCCTAAAGATGTGGATGGCTACTTTCCATCACATAACCCACAAATTCAAATTCATGTAGCAAACTTGGAAGATTGATTCTCCCATTTTTAAGTTTTCAATAAATCATTTTAATGCATTTTTCCGGATTTCTAGAAAACTGTCTATTTACTAAATTTATAGTATATAACTACCATTACCTCCTTGTTTTTATTCCATTGGTCATTATAGATTAAGTACCTGCCTACGTTATTTTTCTGGAAGATGAGTTACCTGCCTACTTTTCTTAATTACTAAACGAGGTATTTATATTTCTATATACACAATTTGAAATTTAAAAAGTTACACAACCTGAGGTTAGCATGAACTCATACCAAACTCTCACTTTAATCATAAAAAAGACGCCCAGATTTCTTGTTCGTGGCTATAATTACTGCTTTACTAAAAAATTCTTGAATTATTTTATTAAAAATTTGAAAATCCAAAATATATATGTCTCGACATTGGAGATTAATTATTAAAAAAAAAAGGTAAATTACACAGGCAGTTACTCAACTGTAGTGTAGTTGACAAAACAGTCATTTAACTTTCAAAAAATAACAAATCAGTCACTAATATTATCAAAAAATAACAAATCAGCTACTCACTAACATTTTCCGTTACAGATTTATACATACTCATTCCCAAATTTAGAGTCTCTAAATATTTCTAGTCAAATTTATCAACAAAAAAAAAAATTTACAAAATTATTTTTTGATCTATTCGATTCTCTTTAGATTTGACTACAATTTTTTGTCGATTGCAAGTTCAATTGAAGGACCGAAGGAGAAATTTCTCCTTATTTTTTTGGACCGGATTTGTTCACAAGATCCATGCTCTTTTTAGGGAGTATTTGATCTCAAAAAAATTTGAAAAAACCTCTTAATAATGGATCTCTTTCTTCTTCGCATGATTGCTTTGTTGGTGTTATAAAGACACGACCCAGTAACTAAGCTCAATCAGCTGGCTCTAAGCTCTGAAAGGGAAACACAAATAATGTCCACCTCTATGACTATTCCACTACAAACGCCCACTCCTCTTATCTCCCGCGCAAGGCCTCGGCTACTCTTGCACACCCACAATTTGTTGTGCGCAAAACCACTGCTCAGAAAACAGACTCCACCACCACTCCTATCACCAACTTCCTACTCCTTTCAAAACCTTCAAGTGCTCCTTCCAAAGACAGTATTCTGATAACTAGCTTCAAGAATACGGATTTGAAAGGCTTTTTTCAAACCTCAATCAAGCCACTCCCAAGAGAGAACCTTGTATATATATATATATTGTCCTTTTAATTTTTTATTTCTTATTTCAAATTTTTCCCAAAAAAATGGATTTCTTTTGGGTTGCTTTTTTCGGTGATCTAGAAACGGGAAATGATTAGTAGAGGGAAAGGGATAGTGGGGGAGAGGGAGAGGGAGAGGGTCGAATTCTATTTTGGCAAAGCAAATACATGGGTTGCATTTTTTCTTCATTCTTGTTCTTCTTCTATTGCAAGTTAATAGGGATGGTGTAGAGGCCATCGTTTCCACGTGTGATGCCAACATGGTAAGTTAACGGGCTACCTCAACTTTCTGTCACGTTTGTAATGTTAATGATTGATTTGTCATTTTTTTAAAGTTGAGTGACTGAATTAAATTTAAAATGACTGTTTTGTCAGCTACATTAAAATTGAATGAATATTTTGTCAGCTACATTAAAATTGAATAACTGTTAATATAATTTCCCCTTATAAAAATTTAATTTACCCTTCTTAGCAGCCGATATATATTAACTAGGTCAAATATATAGCAGTCCACCATCACCATTGGATTTCCAAGTCAATACTCGAATGTGGTTGGCTTATTATAATTTGATAATCACATCTCCAGTCCACTCATTGTTCCCCCCTCCCCTTATACTGATTTTTTTTTTTTAAATGTCATAATGTATTATTCTTCACCATATCTAAAAGAATCCCAATTTGTTATCATTCAGCCTGAGAGGACGGTGTGGCCTAATTCGGCTAACTATGGGGCCATAGGGTAAGTACCCAGAATTTCAAGACCACACAAAAGTTGAAGGTCGATTACCATGCCATGCGACTACTCTATTTTTTCTCCTCATTGGATGTGAGAAAAGCATAAAAAGTCCGGAAGGCAAATGGCAAAAGCCATGTGGTGCCTTCAATTTGCAAAAATCATGGAACAAAATTATCAATGATACAATTATTAAAGTTAGAAAAGACTTTAGAGTTAAGTGGTAACACTTTATAATTATTAAGAATTTTATATTATGTTCTATTTTCTATCGACAGCACTGTAACGTGTAAGAAAATTAAAATTTACAAAAAAATAATTATTGAGGCTAGTATTTTATTCTTTAAAGAAAATCATATTATTCCTTGACACAAAATTAAAACTTAAATTACCGACAGAAAGGAATTATACCCAACAGCATTAACAACAGCATCGGCTTGCTTTTCGTGATTAAAAGGCGGAGAAGCGTGGCCTGATCTGATCTGTGTTTGTACTAAATACCTTAAGATTAATGCAAGTCAGCTTGTGCACCCAAGTCGGCACTGGACACTGCCCAAAATAAATAAATAAAAATATAGGGAATTGGAATTTGGTTTTACGTGGCAGTAACTGGAAGGACGAAATGAGAGTACTGAAAGCGTACCATTAACGTATCACAGTACTAAAAACCATGCCCCAGTTTTATCTGTGTATCAATTAAACTTTCTAAATCGTGGGAAGTCTTTTTAGTTTTATCGATGAAAGAGAATTTGCGAAAACCGGAAAACGATTTCATCTTCCATGAAAACCACTCTTTTATCGAATAGACAATCCAACCATCTAGTTTCTATGCACGCGCCTAAAAAGGGACACCATTCGCATCGCACGTGCTCCTATCAGGCTTTGGTTTTTTTGGTACAGTAAAAAGTACACGTGTCACCCCTAGACCCCCCACTGCAAAAGTGTAGCCGAATTGTGTAGGTTGAAACTGATTCCCCTTATATTCTCCCCCTATCCCTCGCTCTTTCACTATTTTTCAGCCCTTTATCAACTAACCCGGATACGCCTCGTTTCCGATTCCGGTTAACCCGCTTTGAACATCCATCCTGAATCGTGGTTTTCGATTAACGCTGGTTTGATTTTGATGCAGTGACGGTGTGGTGGCTTAGATATGGAGACAGAAAATCCGGTGAATTACAAGTATATGGGGAGGAGCTTTAATGATTTGAGTATCAACGACGATTCTACAGCTTTCAGTGATTGTAACAGCGATAGATCGGGGGAGTTCCCATCGGCATCGTCTCAGAACCGGCGGTTAGTACTCGCCTGTGCTAATTCCGAGAATTCGGATGAGTTGATACGGCAGCTCGTATCGGATCTCGATTCCTGTTCGATTGACGAGCAAAAGCAAGCGGCTTTGGAGCTTAGGCTTCTGGCGAAGAACAAGCCGGAGAATCGAATCAAGATCGCTAAAGCTGGCGCGATTAGGCCTCTGATTTCGTTAATTTCATCCTCTGATCCCTATCTTCAAGAAAACGGCGTGACGGCGATTTTGAATCTCTCTTTATGCGATGAGAACAAAGAACTTATAGCCTCCTCGGGAGCGATTAAGCCACTGGTTAGAGCTTTGAGAACAGGAACTTCAACGGCTAAAGAAAACGCAGCTTGTGCTTTGCTTCGGCTATCGCAGGTAGAAGAAAACAAGGTAGCGATCGGACGGTCAGGAGCTATTCCACTGTTAGTTAATCTTCTCGAAAACGGTGGATTTCGCGGGAAAAAGGACGCATCAACGGCGCTTTATTCTCTATGCACGGTTAAAGAGAACAAAATCAGGGCCGTTGAAGCGGGGATCATGAGACCACTAGTGGAATTAATGGCCGACTTCGGGTCAAACATGGTTGACAAGTCGGCTTTCGTTATGAGCGTGTTGGTACCCGTACCGGAAGCTAAAACGGGATTAGTCGAAGAAGGAGGGATTCCCGTTTTAGTGGAAATCATCGAAGTCGGATCGCAAAGGCAAAAGGAAATCGCCGTAGCAATCTTGTTACAGATTTGCGAAGATAGTGTGTTGTTCCGTACTATGGTGTCCCGCGAAGGAGCCATTCCTCCCTTAGTCGCTTTGTCTCAGTCCGGCACCAATCGCGCCAAGCAAAAGGTAACTTACTAGTAACTGCATTAAGTTTTAGTTCACAAAACAGTAAAATCCGGTTGGTCAGTCATCGTTCGTTGACGTGTCACGGTTGTTTTTTGAAAAAAAAGGAAATTGTTGCCAGTTTTTTTGGCTCGTTTTTAGTGCAAGAAAAGAAAGATGTGTACAATATTTTGCCACGTCATTTACACTTTCCTCCCATCTATTTTACCATTTTGTGCGAACTAAAAAAACGAACAAAGTGACTCTGTCTTGGAACGCGCTAGTGGGAACGCCGTGTTTTGGATATTATTTTGATTGACATTTCTTTTTCTCATTATTATTTTTAAAAAATTTCCAGGTTTCATTTTGTATTATTTTGTCTCATGGGTGGAGTGATTCCCTTGTCGTTTTGTTTGTCATTATTTGGACAGGCGGAGACATTGATAGAGCTTCTACGGCAACCAAGATCCGGCAACGCCGCTGCCAGGCACTCGGATGTGTCAGCATAAAACTGTCCCTACCACCGCACATGGAGATTGTAATAAAAAAAATCCAAAAGAGAAACAATGAAATTAGATTTTAGACGGGAAAAGAAAAATGAAAGGAAAATATTGAAAATGTAAATATCTTTGAAGTAATATCGATATATTGTGATAACGTGATGTGAGACTTTGAAATGCATTGTTTATGGGGTTTTGGTTTGCTTTTTGGCTTTATTTCACAAAGAAAAAAGAATAGTATATATAATTTGTTGACAGTTCAACTGCTGCTTTGTGTGTTATATCATATAATACTAATATTATTTTGTGCTTGTTTCTCTTTTAATATATTTCTTAATTATGAGTTTAAGAATGATTAAAGTGGAACAAACGAATATGGTCTGGAATTGTCTCTGTTTTGTTTGGTAATGAATAATTTGAATATTAATATTTCAAAAGAAAAAATCATGAAGAGCTCGTGCAGGGATTAAACAAAAAAGAAAGGGTACCCACTCCATCATACAATAAACCCATCTTATCATCTGCCATTAGTATCCTTTGTTCAGAAAAAAAGAATAAAGCTTTTTCCAAAGGCATTTTTGCTTACCGTTCAATTGGCTCTAAGATTAGACCAAATAGTATCTGGGTTTTACAATCCTTTGGAATGAATTTCTTGCTTTTTAATGTTAAAGGTAATTTATTTTATTCCTCCCAAAATTAGTTTCCTTCTAATATACTTAAGCTCTAAGCTATTGTATAAAAATAAAGATTAATGTAGCAACTTCATTTTCGTTTTCCCACGCAAGACTGGAATTTTTTCTTTCCCTACTTGATATAGACATCTTAACCGTTGTGGACAGAAAATAGATAAAAGAGGAAGTTGGAAGATGACTTCATGGATTTAAAAAAGTTTAGGCAATTTTAAATTTCATAATCTCAGTATCAGTGTATGTGGCACTTACAAAAACCCTCCGTTAAATATAAGTTTCACTCGTAAAGTATTGGTGTCAATTCAACCAACTCCCTCTTTAACACTTTAAGAACAAGTTTAATTACACATAAACATCTATCTTAAGAAATCTAATTGCTGTTTTCAATGATATTGGATGGATAGGTGAAGAGTCTAGCCAACTTTTATCGCTTAATCTTCCTTTTTAATCCCACCTAATAACATTTCAAGGAAGCTGCAAAAATAGGTTCAAATTAGCCCCACGTCTATTTCTCTTTCCTAGTAGTGGGTGGTTTGTTCGTTGAATAAAACACTTGGAAGATAGACTTAGAATCACCTAGGTCTTGGGGTTTTCTTAATTGATATAATCTAATATTGTTTTATATAGGATCTATCCATGTTATTAGGCTTAAATTGATAACACTATTAAGTTTTGTTACTCGATTATACAATTAAAGTTACATAAAAATTTAATCAATTTAACAACAAAACTAAAGTTATTATAGAATTTCAACATAGCATAAACCTAAATAAAAGTACCCTAACGACAGCTTAAGTCGCAACATAAAATTAACCCAATGTCCCTTTAAAGCAAATTGAATTGTTTTTCAAGAAGCCAACTCTTGAGTACAAGGAAATTCAAGTTGGGAAGGAAATTTGCAATGGAATTTGCATTCACCCAACCAAAGCTTACCAAGTTGGCGAACCCTAAATTCTTGAATGACTGGGTCCAGTCCTCACCAATAATGATTGAACATGCTTGCAAGTTGATTCCCGGAGGTTTTCCAAGTGGGCTTAACACAACATAACTATCTTACTTTCTTTTTCAGAAAAAAATAAATATAATATGTGATAATTGAGATGCATTCATTTGGGGGTCTTAAGGCCGAGAAGAAGATGTGTTGTTTTGGTCAATCGGACCCTACTTGATTATTAGGTGAGTAGGAGACTTTGCACTCGGACCTTTCTAATTTGCCTCTGCTTTGGGGGTCCATTTTCCCCATCAATCTGAATCCTTATATTTCACTTCACGAGGTTTTTTAATTTATTTATAATAATCAATGGGTTATCCATGTTATGCGACACTTTTTTCTTCTTTTTAATATATTAGAGGCTCCATCTCCAATTGCTAAAATTAAGAGTCAAATATTTATTTATTTATTTATTTTAGTATGCTAAATAAGACTTGTTAGCACCTATTCTTTATAATCATATATATGTTTAAAGAGATTTTTCATTCAAATCAGGTGCGTTTCCAAAATGAAAAATAAAATCTGGTCCGTTTCTTTTAATCTCTGACTAATTAAGGATAAGTTGATAATGCAAACAGAATTTGAGACATAGCGTACTGAAGATATTGAAATCTGGGAATAAAGAGATGATCAAATTGGATTTAAACATGAATAATGCATTTCCTACATGCGATTTCGAAAAATAATTTACTTACTGATGTGGACCGTGGTGGAATTTTTGGTGCTTCCACGGCCCACGAGCCCACAACATATTTGAATCATTTACGGGGAACCCAGAAGTTACAGGACCTTGGCCCCAAAGCCCCTATACCCTTTTCACATTTACTTAGGGTGTATTTAATTTTGCTTCTAATAAGCACTTTTGAGATAAAAACATTTCTAAACAAGCTACTTTTTGACAGTAATAGTGCTTCTCCCAAGCCAAAAAGTGGCCCAAAAGTATTTTTTTAAGAAGCTGAAAATTTTAACTTCTTCCCGAAAGTGTTTTTTTCCTTTCTCAAAAGCATTATTGAGAAGTATTGCTAAACTAGAAGGCTTAGGAGATAAGTAAATAAAGTGTCCGATGAACCAAAGACGAATGAATCATTTCTAATTTATTTATTTTTATAAACAAGATCCAAACACGAATGTATGTTTAAAGCTTCTATAATAAACCATATAAAACTCTCTTATTGTTGGATTATTATATAGTTAATAATATTATTGTTGTTGGAACTTTGAAAACAATATTTATTAAGGACTAAATTCAAGTTTGAACCTTGGAAAAAATGTTGTTTAAGGAGATTGCTACGGATCACAGAAGGATTAATCTTTATATACAGTAAAACGAGTGCCGAAACCATTTTTTGTTTGAAAAACAGGCCGACTTTAAAAAAAAGAACAAAGTCGCCGCCAATCTTTTTTTTGAAGTGTAATTGGGTCACTTTGAAAACATTTTGGTCTACAAATTTTAAGAAAACGGGCTCGGGAGTCGGTTACGTGCAAGGAAGGATTAGCACCCTCGCAACGCCCAAAATTGGTACCGTATTGATTGATTAATGTCCTTAATGTCGAAAATTAGAAAAGATTTTAAAGTATGGATTATTTGAAAAATGTTTGGGCAATTCGAATTGGATATCAAAATTTTCTTGTTCCGAAAGGATGAAATATCACATCCAGCACGTTAGGACACGATGTTTCAAACCTTTGGCACCAATATCATTTCATGGTTCCCAAAATTCATGCGTTGACATTTTAAGAAGGGTATTTCACCACTTGGCCAAATGAAAGAACCGAAACCCAGCACGTTAGGGCACGATCTTTCAAATTTCCAAATAAGAAATATTGCCTTATTTCTCAAGTCAAAAAACGGATACAGTTTTAAAGGATATTTAATGATTTGGCCAAACAGAAATCGAAACCCAGCATATTAGGGCACGATTCCTTGAATTTCCAAACATAAAACATTGCCTTATTTGAAAAACACAATCAAAATCCCTAAAGGATATTCGGTCGCTCGGACAAACGAAAGAATCGAAACCCAGCACATTAGGGCACGATTCCTTGAGTTTTCAACCACCCAATATTGCTTTTATTTTTAAGAAAACATTTTATGAGTTTGGAAAGATGGGGTATAAGAAAAGAAGATAAGCAATAGAATTAATAACAAAGGAAATAATAAATAATAATGAAAGTGATGGGAATGATAACCCACTAATCATAATAATACAAGAAACCATGATAATAATAATACTAGTAATAGTAGTAAAACATATAAAAATAATAATAAAAGTAAAGGGGAAAAAAAGGTAGTAATAAGATGATATAACAATAAATATAACAATAGTAAATATAGTATAGTAATAATAATGTATAGATGTAAAATAATAAGAAAATAATAAAATAATAGTATTAATATAATCATAAGAGAAAATAAAGTATTTGATAATAATAAAAATAATGGATATAATTGCAATAAAAAAGAAAATTAAAACCAAAGTAAACCAGGATATATATATATGTATAATAATAGTAGAAATATGATAATAATATACATATAGAAACAGTACCAATGATAATATACAAAAAAACAATCATAGTAATAATATTAATAAAATACAGCGGTAACAATGAAAATAATAATACGGAATAATAATCCCAAGTATAATAATAAATGTAAACAGGAAAAAAAAAGTGACAATAATATATGCATATATATAATATAGTGGAAATAAAAAATGATAATATTTTTAAAAAAATGACAATATTCGAAAATGACAAAAGAAAATAAGAGAAAGGACGAAACTGAGCTAAAATAGGACGATTTGGGCCAAATTTAAAATAAGAGAAGCCAAAAAGGGCTAAATCGCACGGCGCGCACAACCAAAGGGGACTAAAATAGCAATAAACCCGCTCTTTGAAACGCAGTATCTGAGTATGGATTGAATTGAAATAGCAAGTAAAATTCGGGGCCAAATTTAAAAATAAATAAAAATGGAAATAAGCCGCAATTGAAGCAATGGCGCAAACAGGAGGACTTAGCGCGCAAATTACCCATTTTGGGCAAATGCTCGCGGACCTAGGGCTGAATCGGGTCAAACACGCGGAGCCCCCCCTTTATTACACGGTGCTGTTTCATAATAGGGTTAAAACCCTTTTTCCCTTATTTTGCTCATTTACCCAAATGCCTGCAAAGCAACAAATGGTGATTTCCCACTTTTTCTGCTAGGGCGCAGCCCTCATCGCAGCAAGCCTCCCATGCACACCGTCAACGGCGGTCGGAGGAACAAAGGTAAGCCCTTTTCGATCCCCTTTTTTTTTGTATTCTCCTTAAAACTTTGTTTATTTTTCCTTAAAAAACCTGTGAAATCAATTCATGAAAAATAGAAAGGTTTTGTGTTCGAAAATGAAGAGGAAGGGAAAAAAAAATAGACAGATCCAACAAAAAAAAAAAGCAAGGGAAAAACATTTTCTTGATTCTTTACTATTGATTCGTAACAATTGCTCTGTGGATTTCTTGTGTAAATCGCGTAAAAACTAACCCCCTGTTACAAAATTTATCTCGGCCTTTATAGCCTATTATTTACACCTGATTTCTCCTATTTTACAGGGGCATAGTAGAGGCGTGATGAAGATGGGCACTTCTCGTGGGCGAGGCAGACGCGCGCACGATGCGGCGTGCGTGGAGTCTGCTGGGAAAATGGTTGCGGCGCTGGTTACCCTAAGAGTTCTTAGGGATTTTAGTTAATGTCTGACAGAATTGGGTCTTTTGGGCCCGCTAATTTGGGTCGGTTTATTTGGGTTTGGTCATTTTTGTTAAGGTTTTTTTTTTTTTTTTTAAAATGGGCTTGTTTGGATTTTGTTTATTTTTTGGTTGCTGGTTAATGGTATTGGGCCGGGCAAACAATTGGGTTCTACAACTGCCCCTCTTTGCTCATTATCGTGTAACGAGAATGAAGCAAAGACTTGAGTAAGACCAATTGTGCCCAGCCTTGCTGAGTCTCGGTGCTTCTTGATGCCTCATTGCTTTAACCCCTGCATCTTCAGGGGTATAGGAATTTTGTTTCGATCTGCTCCACTACTGCTCAATGGAGATAAGATCTGCTCTTTTTAGCCTGCTCCACTCCTGCTCAGCGGAGATAAGGCTTGCTATCTTGCTCTGATCCGTTCCTACTCAGGAAGATAAGGCTAGTGACTTAAATTTGCTCCATTGTCGATACATGGAAATAAGATTCGTCATCTTCAATCCACTCCACTCCTGCTGAGTGGAGATAGGATCTGCTATCTTCGATCTGCTCCACTCATGCTTAGTGGAGATAAGATCTACTATCTTTAGCCTGCTCTACTCCTGCTCAGTAGAGATAATGTTAGTGGCTTAAATCTGTTCCATTGCCGATATATGGAGATAAGATTCACCATTATTAGTCTGTTTCACTCGTGCTTAGTGAAGATAAGATCTACTTCTTCGATCTGCTCCACTCCTGCTTAGTGAAGATAAGATCTGCTTCTACGATCTACTCCACTCCTGCTCAGTGAAGAAAAGATCTGCTTCTTCGATATACTCTACTCCTGCTTAGTGAAGATAAGATCTGCTTCTTCGATTTGCTCCACTCCTGCTCAATAAAGATAAGATCTGTAATTTTTAGCCTGTTACCCTACTGCTTAGGGGGTTAGGCTGGTGGTTTGAATCTGCTCCATTGCCGATACATAAAGATAAGATTCGCCGTTTTTGATCTGCTCCACTCCTGCTCAGTGGAGATAAGATCTGTATTTTTAGCCTGCTCCACTCCTGCTCAATGGAGATAAGGTTATGATCTTCGATCTGCTCCACTCCTGCTCAGTGGAGATAAGATCTGCTGTTTCCGATCTGCTCTACTCCTGCTCAGTAGAGATAAGATTTGCTATCTTTACCCTACTCCACTCCTGCTTAGTGAAGATAAGGCTATAATCTCAAATCTGCTCCACTCCTACTCAGTAGAGATAAGACTTGTTGTCTTCGATCTGCTCCACTCCTGCTCAATGGAGATAAGATCTGCTCTTCTTCTGAAACTCCCATCAATTTTGCTGCATTGTCCTCTGGGGAACTTACCTGTAGCATTGATTTCATGGGGTTTATGCTTATGTCAAATGATTAGGATGTCATGAAAATGCTCCTAACCATATGTATTATGAATGTATGGATGCATGGAAAATGTCATGAGTATGATCCAATTTTAAAATTTTGGGCTATCATTGCTCGCTGCTTGTTAGGGCAATATCCCGTTGTATGCCTTCTTGTTCTGTTGATATTTCTAACACAGAATCTGAAGATGTCGTCACTACTTAGACCCTTATTTCATGGGTTCCAAGCCCCGTAAGCCTGGTGAGTTCTAAATAATTGTCCTGTTTCAGATTCTTGTATTATTTAGAGACTTACAGAGTAATACAAAAAACTTCTTTTGTGAAAGTATTATTAGTTCAGTAATCATTACTTCGATGTGAGATGCTTGGAAAAAGACTTTAGCAATGAATAAAACTGAAATTTATTTGGGAGAAAACCTGTGAAGAATGGATTGAACAAGGAGAACAAATTTCACTAAGGTGCAAAATGAGTAAGAATGGCATTGATGCCCCAGATATCACAGCCTGAGCTTCTCTGTACGTACTTCTTGAAGTCCACCCTGAGTTTAACATGTGTCTAGGAGATTCGAGGTACTTTGTCGATGCCCCAAGATGTAAATACCTCCTCATTGTTAATTCAAGCGTAGCGAAACTACTGTATGCCCCATCACGAGTTGGTCATAATCTGAGCCGCCCTTTTCGAGTTTTTGACTCAAAGCCCATTTGGCCTCAAAGCGCCCTTTACGGTTTTCACCTTGACCTCTCCATTTTTTTTTCTCAAAACGCCCTTTGCGGGTTTTCATCTTGGCCCATTTTCAAGCAAAATATTTTTTGACGGAATCCGCGTTAACTGGATTTGGTAGACTTTTACCATCCATCTCGGCTAGTATCAAAGCTCCTCTAGAAAAAGCCTTCTTTATAACATAAGGACCTTCCCAATTAGGCATCCACTTTCCCCTAAAGTCTTTTTGCATAGGGAGGATCTGTTTCAACACCAAGTCTCCCTCATGGAATACTCTGGGCGGACCTTCTTGTTGTAAGCCTGCATCATTCTCTTCTGGTACATTTGACCATGATGGATGGCTCTTAACCGTTTTTCCTCAATAAGATTCAGTTGATCATATCGAGATTGAACCCATTCTACTTCATCTAACTTCAGTTCTGACAAAACACAGAGAGAAGAAATTTCAACTTCGATGGGTAAGACTGCTTCCATCCCATAAACCAATGAGAAAGGTGTTGCCCCGGTGGAAGTTCTAACTGATGTTCGATAGGCGTAAAGGGCAAGTGGTAACTTTTCGTACCAATCCATTCATTTTCGGGCGATATGGCGATGAGTTATGATGTTTAATGTTGAACTGACTGTAGACTTCCGCTATTGCGCTATTGTTCAAGTTCAAAGCATTGTCAGATACGATCCTTTCCGGCATACCATAGCGAAATATTATCTCTTTTTTTAAAAACTTGCTAACCGCCGTCTTCGTGACATTGGCATATGAAGCTGCCTCTACCCATTTGTTGAAGTAATCAATGACCATAAAGATTAAACGATATCCATTAGAAGCTTTCGGTGAGATCGGCCCAATAACGTCCATGCCCCACATTGAGAAAGGCCACGGAGAAGTCATAACATGAAGAGGTGAAGGAGGCACACGTATCTTGTCTCCATAAATCTAGCACTTGTGGCACTTCTTGGCGTAACGGATGCAGTCTCCTTCCATCGTGGACCAGTAATACCTGAATCTCATGATTTGTCTGGCCATTGTAAACCCGTTGGCATGCGTCCCACAGACACCTTCGTGGACTTCTTCCAGGATTTTCCTGGCTTCAACAGCATCGACACATCTTAACAACACCTAATCTTTTCTCTTTTTATTCAGCTCGTTCGGGATCATCATCAACTGCTGCTCGAAATTCTTCGGCCCCATATTTTCAGATTTTATCAACAGGAGTTTTTTCTTTTCTCGATGCATTCGCAGCACACTATACCCGTGGAATCTCGAGAACCGGTGGAGGAACAGGAGGGGAGCTTGAGTTTGTCTTGCCTTTGTAGGGTTAGTTCTTATGTCTTTGGGTAAACCATTCATTCATCATTTGAAAGAAGGCTATTTTTGCCTCCTCCCTGTGACCCTCTATACCGAGCCTTCTACTGCTAGTTTCTTCTCTTTGTATTGAAGCCGGAGCATGACTCCCAGCTTCCTCAGATTGAGCTCGGTCAGATGACATTACTATAAGGAAAACATAATTTAAGCGGTCAGGAGATATCACACTATCAAAAATAATAATTTAAATGGCATGTATAGCTAATCCGGTATTCACTATATCGGTCCTAGAACCGACTAAACCGTAGCTCGATACCAACAAATGTAACACCCCCTACACTGTGTATTCGTTGTCGAATAAGGTACGAGGCATTACGAGTTTACAATTTTTTTTTTTTAAAACCGAGACCGATCTAATTCAACATATTTTCAAAATAATTCATGCATATTTATAAGATAACTTTAACACATAGGCCATACCAATGGCTGACCTTACATTCATTTCATATTAACATCTATTTTATTAGCATATACATGCCATTGATTTCTAAAATAAAGTTTCTTAAAATACCGAAATCTTGGGGTTGATAGTGTGATATGTCTCCGACTGAAACCAACCTCCGAGCTCTCAACACTACAAAACAGGGAAAAAGGAAAATAGGGTAAGCACTTTGTGCTTAGTAAGCCCATATAACAAGAATTATACTTACCTAATATTTTCAATACAATGCAATAAACATTCATATATCCATTCAATGCACTATTACCCTAATATGCACAAACTCAACATTCAAGTTAGTCAAATAATTTCCATATACCAATAATATATACTATGATTGATGAGCTCATCAATATCATGATTTCCATTTCCTTGTTATTTTTCTATATTTATCCCGTTGAATTACTCGAAATTTCGATGGATTTTCAGAGGTACACTTTTGTGTACAAATCCGGGTCCGTCAATTCATATTCATGTGCGCACATTTTCATTTTAGAGAGCACACTCCCGCGAACCTCATCTTTACAAATGGGATTACAGTCGAGCTAAATCCTCAGTAATATAAACTCATAGAGTATTGTCGGGATTACAGTCCAGCTAAATCCCCTACAACGACAATTACTCTAATGAGCTTGGATCCAATTACTACCAGCTAAATTCGGACACTAATTGGATTACCCGTCCGGCTCTGTCCAATGTATCTTCTTTTCACCGAGCTCGTCCAATACAATGGTGTTCTACATTTTCTACCATACAAAGCTTCATATGGAGCCATTTTAATCTTTGGGTGATAATCGCATTATTGTAAGCAAATTCAATCAAAGGTAGATACTCTCCCAATTACGTTTAAACTCTAGTGTACAACATCGAAGCATATCTTCCAATACTTGTATTACACGCCGGATCGGCCATCCATGCGAGGATGAAATGCGATCTTGAAATACAACTGAGTACCCAAAGCTTCTTGCAATTTATCCCAGAAACGATACGTAAATCGGGGATCTCTATCTGATATAATGGAGATAGGCACTCCATGTAGCGACAATCTCGGATATGTACAATTCAACGATTTATCTAAAGAATAATCCATACGCATCGGAATAAAGTGTCTTGACTTTGTCAATCGGTCAACAATCACCCAAATAGCATCTTTTTTCCTCGGAAACAACGGTAACCCCGATACAAAATCTATAGTGATTCTTTCTCATTTCTATTCTGGTATAGTAATTGGCTGAAGTAACCCCGAAGGTACCTGATGTTTTGCTTTAACCTGTTGACATATCAAACATCTTGATACAAACTCAGAAATATCACGTTTTATACCTGGCCACCAGTACATCTTTTCAAATCATTATACATTTTATTACTTCCCGGATGTACAGACATAGTACCACTGTGAGCCTCGTGTAGAAGCTTCTGTATGAGCTCTGAATTCTTGGGTACACATACCCTACCTTTGAATAATAAACAATCATCAACCCCAACTTGAAATTCAGAATCAGTACCTGACTCATATTGTGCCCGTTTAACCTGTAACTTCTTATCATTCTTCTGAGCTTCACATATTTGCTGTAAAAATGTCGATTTAGCTCTCAATTCAGCTAAGATTGAACCATCATCAACCAAAGACAATTGAGCATTCATAGATCGTAAAGCATACAGAGATTTTCGACTCAAAGCATCAGCCACAACATTAGCCTTACCTGGATGATAATCAATAATCAAATCATAGTCTTTTATCAATTCAAGCCACCGCTACTGTCTTAAATTCAGATCTTTCTCGTGTCATCAAATACTTCAAGCTTTTATGATCGTATAAATATGACATTTCTCACCGTACAAGTAATGCCGCCATATCTTCAATGCAAAAATAATAGCAGCTAACTCAAGATCATGTACCGGATAATTTCTTTTATGTGGTTTAAGTTGTCTTGAAGCATAGGCTATTACTTTACCTTCTTGCATCAAGACACAAACCTAAACCATTTAATGAGGCATCATTTGTAAATAACAAATTCCTTACCGGTTCATTTGCACTAATATCGGTGCTTTTGTTAGTAGATCTTTCAATCGGTTGAAACTCACGACATTTATCGATCCACTCGAACTTTACATCTTTTCGTAATAATCGAGTCATCGGAGAAAGCTATCATAGAGAATTCTGTACAAATCTCCGATAATAACCAACTAAACCCAAGAAACTTCTAACTTCGATCTGATCTTGGTGGACTCCAATTGACAATAAATGAGATATTACTTGGATCTACCCCGATGCCTTCAATGGATACAATATGTCCAAGAAAAACCCACTTCTCGAAGCCAAAATTCACATTTACTGAATTTAGCATATAACTATTTCTCTCGCAGAATTTGCAACACAATTCTCAAATGTTCTGTATGTTCTTCTTCATCTCGAGAATAAACCAAAATATCATCAATGAATACTACCACAAATCTATCTAAATACAGTTTGAATATCCGATTCATTAAATCCATAAATACTGCAGGTGCATTAGTCAACCCAAATGGCATAACCAGAAACTCATAATGCCCGTGCACGGTTCGAGAAAGTTGTTTTTGGCACATCGACTCCTTTACTCAGAATCGATAGTAGTCGATGGGAGGTCAATCTTTGAAAATACAGTAGCACCTTTCAGCTGATCAAATAAATCATCAATTCGGGGCAACGGATACTTATTCTTTATAGTTACTTTATTGAGCTGTCGATAGTCAATACACAATCTCAAAGACCCATCTTTCTTTTTCACAAACAAAACCGGAGCACCCCAAGGTGAATGACTCGGTCGGACAAAACCTCTATCAACAAGTTCCTGTAACTGTGTCTTTAATTCCTTTAATTTTATAGGAGCCATTCGGTACGGAGCTATGGAAATCGGAGTAGTTCCCGGAATCAAATCTATAGAAAATTCCACTTCTCTTTCTGGTGGCAACCGTGGTAACTCCTCTGGAAACACATCAGAAAATTCACATACCACTGGCACTGTCTGAATCTTTGACTCAGATACCTTGGTATCTAATACATAAGCAAGAAAAGCATCATACCCCTTTTTGACATACCTCTGAGCAGTAATAACTGAAATCACATTAGATAATCCCTCTGTCTGATCGGATTTAACCCGAAGTAATTCACCATTCTGACACTTCAACACAATATATTTCTGTTTACAGTTTACTACTGCATCATGCTGAGTTAACCAATCCATGCCCAATATCACATCAAACTCATCAAATGGCAGTAACATCAAATCAGCTAGGAAACAATAACCTCTTACCATCAATGGATAATTTTTACAAATTTTATCCACCAAAATAGATTGGCCAAAGGGTTGAGACTTTAACCGCAAATTCGATGAGGTTCAACAGATAAATCTTTTACGCATGCAAGTTTTACACATATATATGAATGCTTAGAACCGGGATCAATTAATGCAGTAATATCAGTTTCAAGTAAAGAAAATGTACCAGTAATAACATCGGGTGCTGTGGCATCTTCTCTGCGCACGCATGACATATGTCCTAGGAGGCGCCGTGTCTCGTGCCTACTTGCAGTATCTTTGTAGCTCCTCGGCTACCACTGATAATACCGGATGGTCGAGATGGTCTACCCCTCAAAGATGGATTGCTTGGCTTCGATATATATTCAACTTCTTTTTCACTTCTTTCTGGACAATCTCTAAGAAAATGGTTAAAAGAACCACATCGGCAACAAGCCCCACTCGTAAATCAACATTCACCAAAATGAACTTTATTACAATACTGGCATCTCGGCTTAGGGGTACCAACACTGCCAACACTGGTCACTAAGGGAGTGGAAGGTCTTGAATTAGTGCGCTGTGAACCTCGCTCTCTGTCCGAATACCAAAGTGGTCGAGGTAGAACGATCCTGGTACTTCTTCAATTTTTTTGGAGCAGAAAACTGAGATTTTCCCATTGGTCTTTTACTAAAAATTCGAGCTTCTCTCTCAGCCTGTTTCTTTTCTTTGTTCCATTCTTCTGTTTTATAAGCTCGCTCTGCTAGTGTAGCAAACTCTCGAATTTCGAGAATTCCAATAAGTAACTTAATTTCTTCATTCAACCCTTCTTCGAATCATTTGCACATTTCAGCTTCCGACTATACCCATTCTTGAGCATATTTACTCAACCGAACAAATTCTCTTTCATACTCAGATACTGATCTATTGTCCTGTTTCAGCTCAAGAAATTCTTTTTTTTTCTGATCAAGGAATCTCTGACTGATATATTTCTTTTTGAACTCGGTCTAGAAGAATTCCCATGTAATTTCTTCTTTCGGAACAACTGAAGCTTTAGTATTCCACCAATGATAAGCTGTGTCTTTTAGCAGTGAAACGGCACATTTCAAACATTTTTCTGGCGTGCAAGATAATTCCTCCAAAACCCGAGTAGTATTTTCTAACCAAAATTCAGCTCGTTTGGGATCATCATCAATCGCTTTGCTCAAATTCTTGCCCCATATTTTCGAATTTTATCAACAGGAGCTTTTCCTTTTCGATGACATTCGGTACTATATACCGTGGAATCTCGGGGGAATCGATAGAGGAACAGGAGGGGAGCTTGAGTTTCTCGCATTTGTAGGGTTAGTTCTTTTGTCTTTGGGTAAACCATTCATTCATCATTTGAAAGAAGGCTATTTTTGCCTCCTCCCTGTGACCCTCTATACCGAGCCTTCTACTGCTAGTTTCTTCTCTTTGTATTGAAGCCAGAGCATGACTCCTAGCTTCCTCAGATTGAGCTCGGTCAGATGACATTACTATAAGGAAAACACAATTTAAGCGGTCAGGAGATATCACACTATCAAAAATAATAATTTAAATGGCATGTATAGCAAATCCGTATTCACTATATCGGTCCTAGAAGCGTCTAAACCGTAGCTCTGATACCAACAAATGTAACACCCCCTACCTGTATTCGTTGTCAGAATAAGGTACGAGGCATTACCAGAGTTTACAATTTTTTTTTTAAAAACCGAGACCAGTCTAATTCAACATATTTTCAAAATAATTCATGCATATTTATAAGATAACTTTAACACATAGGCCATACCAATGGCTGACCTTACATTCATTTCATATTAACATCTATTTTATTAGCATATACATGCCATTGATTTCTAAAATAAAGTTTCTTAAAATACCGAAATCTTGGGGTTGATAGTGTGATATGTCTCCGACTGAAACCAACCTCCGAGCTCTCAACACTACAAAACAGGGAAAAAGGAAAATAGGGTAAGCACTTTGTGCTTAGTAAGCCCATATAACAAGAATTATACTTACCTAATATTTTCAATACAATGCAATAAACATTCATATATCCATTCAATGCACTATTACCCTAATATGCACAAACTCAACATTCAAGTTAGTCAAATAATTTCCATATACCAATAATATATACTATGATTGATGAGCTCATCAATATCATGATTTCCATTTCCTTGTTATTTTTCTATATTTATCCCGTTGAATTACTCGAAATTTCGATGGATTTTCAGAGGTACACTTTTGTGTACAAACCGGTCCGTCAATTCATATTCATGTGCGCATTTTCATTTCATTTTGAGAGCACACTCCCGCGAACCTCATCTTTATAAGCGGGATTACCGGTCCAGCTAAATCAGTAATATAAACTCATAGAGTATTGTCGGGATTACAGTCCATCTAAATCCCGCAGCGACATAATTACTCTAATGAGCTTGGATCCGAATTACAGTCCAGCTAAATTGGACCTAATTCGGATTACCCGTCAAAGCTAAATCCATTTTCCACATATTCTTCGGGAGGGCTATATCAGGATAGGATCACCCGTCCGGGCTAGATCCTTTTTCACCGTCAATTCCTTTTCAGAGATCCATCGAATTTTCCTTTCATTCAACCGAGATTTCTTTCCCCTTTTTATCAAATATATCAATGTTTCATCAAATTTCATACAATGGACGTTCAAATCATATTCATATCAATAACATACATTTCAAACATTTAAGAATATAATTCAAGTTACACGAACTTACCTCGATACTAGTTCGTTTTGAAAATCTACTAATCCGAGACTTTTTCCTTTCCTTGATCTAGCTTTGTATTTGAGTTTTCCGGATCTAAATAAATAAATTCAATCATCAATTCAATACATTTCATGTTCACATGTAGCATTTTTTATAATTCTATTATTATTTTTAGTTTATTTGAAGCTATCTACGTGAGTCATAGTCACTAAATTATTTATTTCTCAAGCTATAGAACTCCAAATGAATAACTGTTAATTTTCCCTGAAACTAGACTCACATTTCTTTATATCATAAAATTTCCAGAATTTTCAGCCTAGCGAATTAGTACAGTTTATTCATCAAAGTCACCCCTATTCTGCTGTCTGGCAGTTCTGACTCTTCTTCACTGAAAATTAATTATCTTTTCATACAGAAATCAGATGGTGTTCTCGTTTATTTCTATAGAAAATAGACTCGTTCAGGATTCTAAAAATATAAATTTAATCCCCTAATTAGTTTTCTTCAATTTTTTATGATTTTCTAAAATCAAAACAGGGGAACCCAAATTCATTCTAAACCAGTCTTACAAAAATCTAAATATCTCAAAATACAAAACTTCTTTTCTTTCCTTGTTTCTTTCATATGAAAATAGACTCAATAAGATTTAATTTCATATCTCACTCAACTTCTAATTCTACTTTTACGATTTTTGGTGAATTTTCAAACTTACTCTACTGCTGCTATCCCAAAACTATTTTCTTATAGCTTGTTTTACAATTAAGTCCTTTATCCAATTCTAACTTCAAATTCTTTCAATTAAACCACTAATTCATCATTTTATTCATCATATGCTATATTCAAAAACTCTAAAACTTCAAAAACTTCAACTTAAATTCATCAAAACTTTGTTCTAAAACTTATAAAGCATCAAAATTAAAAGAAAAAGGACTAAATTAACTTACCAAATTAAACTCCAAGCTTCAAACTTTTAATTTTCCCTTTTCTTCTTTCTTTTCTCTTTTTCTTTCTTCTTTCACGTTTGCTCTCTGTTTCTTTTCTGTTTCTATCTCTCCTTTCTTTATATATATATAATAATATAATAATATAATAATAATATAATATAATATAATATAATAATATACTTAAAAAAAAATCTCAGATTTTCTTTAATAAACCGCCTCATCTTTACAAAATGGCATAATTGCCATTTTGGTCCTTCATAATTTCTTTTAATCTATAATTTAACTTTTACTTTTATTTCAATTTAGTCCTTTTCATTTAATTTCCTACCCAAACGATAAAATTTTCTAACGAAAATTTAATACCACATTACTAACATTTTATAAATATTTATAAAAATATTTCCTATCATATAAATATTTATGCAAATATATTGAAATAAATTTCTATTTAAATCGGATTTATGGTTGCAAAACCATTATTCCGATAACCTTGAATTTAGGCCATTACACTATTTCACAAAAAAAAAACCTTATTGTTTCTAGGCTTAAAACAACAAGTGTGTTTTGAACATTACTCTGTTTTAGTCCTAAAAACTACAGGAATTTTTTCCGCAGTCCAGTTGTCCCGAACACTTCCAGGCTCGTAGTGGCGAATACCCGCCAAGTTTCCTCTCTTCGAACTTTCTTCAGACACAGCATTGATGTTCAAAGCTCCCATCATGTCTTCAGCCGTTTCTCTATTCATATTCTCTGACCCTGAATGGATAATTCCTCCCGACACGAATGTATTAGATATATGGGGAAAAGTCATTGCTCCTCATTTGATTTCAGCACCATTCAATCATGCCCTCCGTTCTTCACGTTTCCTTTCCACCTCCTCTTTTCTTTGCTGGGCAGCTAGCTTATGCCCCAGACCAAAACGATCGCGCTTGTCAACCAAACCAGGCACGCAGACTGGACCCTGAAGGTACTTTTCGAGTCCCCTCCCAGGCAATGCTCATTTTCCTATTATTAGCTGTAGGCCCATCCTTGTTGCTTCAGAGATTTTGGGCACCGAGATCTTGCTTCCTTCTCTGATGAAAGTCGCATTTACAAACTCCAACGACTTGAAGGAGCACTCGATAGCCTCCGTATCATTCTCTATGTACGGTGTATTACTAGTAACGGACACGATGATATCCTCCTTTGCATTTATGGTTATCAACTGGCCCTCTGTCACAAACTTTAACTTTTAGTGCAATGATGACGGTACGGCTCCCGTTGAGTGGATTTAGGGCCTTCCTAATAAACAATTGTAGGAGGGCTTGATGTCCATCACAAGGAAGTCCACCTCATACGTATTTGGCCCGATACAGAGAGGTATCTCAATCCTCCCCATTACTTTCCTCTCAGTGCCGTCAAATGCTCTCACTATACTATGGCACGATTTCATATGCGAGCTGTCTACGTGCAACCTATTTAGCGTAGATAGGGGCAAGACATTCAATGCTGACCCGTTGTCGATTAATACTCCCGGTAATGTATATCCCTTGTATAGTGTAGTGATATGCAAAGCCTTGATGGATCCCATGCCCCCTGGTGGAATTTCATCATCGTTGAAAGAGATAAAATTATCTACGCTTATGTTACTAACGAGGCGGTCTAATTTGTTTACCGAAATGTCATCAGCAACATAAATCTGGTTCAGTGTTTTTACTAGCGCACTACGGTGTCCTTCTAAGTTTAGAAGTAAAGCCAGTACCAATATGCGTGCTGGCTGCTTGTGTAACTGTTCCACAACACTGTATTCACTGTGCTTCAGGAACTTTAAAAACTCTTTAGCCTCATTCTCTGTCACTTGTTCATTAATTGTTGACCCTGTTTTCTCTTCTCCCCCTCTGATCAAAGAGGATTTTCCTTCAATGCGTTCGGCTTCTGGGTTGGGGGTGCTGGCCGAACTCTCTTTCCCAGAAACTGTCACAATGTAATTGGAATTCCAAGGTATGCTCTTGTTATCATTATAAGGAAAAGTCATGGGTTTTGGAATTAAAACACTCGGTGTATCTTTACAAGGAAAAGTTGGGGGTTTTTGAATTACAACCCTCGGTGTATCCTTATAAGGAAAAGTTACGGGTTTTTTAATTACAACCCTCGGTGTATCCTTATAAGAAGAAGCCACAGGTTTTTGAATTTCGACCTTCGGTGTTATTTTCACTCCTGCCTCGTCGACCCGTGGTCGTGTGATAATCACTATTGGGTGATTGACTTTAGCGATCCTTTTTGTAGACCCACCCTCTGTAGCGCATACATTCTCTTCTTCGGAAAAGTTAAAGAACTCCAGCTCTTTATTATCCATTAACCCTTGTACTAGGGGCAAGACATTCAATGCCGACCCGTTGTTGATTAATACTCCCGGTAATGTATATCCCTTGTATAGTGTAGTGATATGCAAAGCCTTGATGGATCCCATGCCCCCTGGTGGAATTTCATCATCGTTGAAAGAGATAAAATTATCTACGCTTATGTTACTAACGAGGAGGTCTAATTTGTTTACCGAAATGTCATCAGCAACATAAATCTGGTTCAGCGTTTTTATTAGCGCACTACGGTGTCCTTCTAAGTTTAGAAGTAAAGCCAGTACCAATATGCGTCTTTGGTCGCTTGTGTAATCTTGTTCCACAACACTTCGTATTCACCGTGGCTTCGGGAACTTTAAAAAAACTCTTTAGCCTCATTCTCTCCTTTGGTTCATTAATTGTTGACCACTGTTTTCTCTTCTCCCCTCTCGATCAAAGAGGATTTTCCTTCAATGCGTTCGGCTTCTGGGTTGGGGGTGCTGGCCGAACTCTCTTTCCCAGAAACTGTCACAATGTAATTGGAATTCCAAGGTATGCTCTTGTTATCATTATAAGGAAAAGTCATGGGTTTTGGAATTAAAACACTCGGTGTATCTTTACAAGGAAAAGTTGGGGGTTTTTGAATTACAACCCTCGGTGTATCCTTATAAGGAAAAGTTACGGGTTTTTTAATTACAACCCTCGGTGTATCCTTATAAGAAGAAGCCACAGGTTTTTGAATTTCGACCTTCGGTGTTATTTTCACTCCTGCCTCGTCGACCCGTGGTCGTGTGATAATCACTATTGGGTGATTGACTTTAGCGATCCTTTTTGTAGACCCACCCTCTGTAGCGCATACATCCTCTTCTTCGGAAAAGTTAAAGAACTCCAGCTCTTTATTATCCATTAACCCTTGTACTAGGGTTTTGAACTTGTCGCATTGCTGGATCCCATGGCCTTCCTTGTCATGGAACCCACAACAGTTCCTTGCATCCCGAGATCTGTTCATATTCACTTGCTGACCTAACCCCCTTTTCCGCATTTCTTTCCAAACCTCCCTCAATGGGGTTTTTACTTCAGCAACTGTCCGCTTGATTTTCCTCCCCCTGTTCTCAACTATCGCGTTTACCCCATTATCCGTATGATTAGGTAACGGATTTCCTCCACCAGGAGCGTCGTTGAACTCTACCACCCCTGCCTTGATGATTCTCTCGACTAGCCTTTTGAATGAAGTACAATTTTCTATCGAGTAACCTGCTACATCTGCATAGTATCACACTGAGCGTTTGTGTCATACCATTTGGGATACGGAGGTTGCAACAGCTTCAAGTAGAGCGAGGCTACAGCGTGCGCATCGAACAAAGTTTTATACAACTCCCTATACGTCACAGGTATGGGAGTAAACTGCAACTTCTCGGTCTTCTGCCTCGTGTTGGGCTCTTGTCTTGGTGGGGCCTGTTGGCCCGCAGTCACTGCTCTTGGTTGATTAACAGTAATGGGTTTGGGATAACGTGAGCTTATATTACCCACTTCACTCTCCCTTTTCTTTAGAGCCGATCTTCTCATGCTCTCTTTAGCTTCTATTTTCCCACACCTTATTACGTTCTCTATCATTTCGCCGGACATCACTATGTCTGTGAAACTCTTAGTCGCGCTCCGCAACATGTGATTGATGAAAGATACCTTTAAGGTATTTATGAAGAGCATGATCATCTCTTTTTCTAATAGCGGTGGCTGGACTTGTGTAGCGACTTCCCTCCACCTTTGGGCGTATTTCCTAAAACTCTCGCCTGACTTCTTCTCCATATTTTGCAACGTGATCCTGTCAGGTGCTATATTAGTCACATGGCCGTAATGCTTCATGAAGACCTGTGCCAAATCTTTCCACGATTTGATTTGAGTACAACTGAGTTGATTGTACCACTTTGGTGCAGCTTCAGTCACACTATCCTGGAAACAATGAATCAACAATTGGTCGTTGTTGACATATCCCGTCATTCTCCTACATAAAACAGAGTCACATATACGACATAGCCATTATGCTCAAAGTTTTAACTTTCTTAAGAAGCGAGGTTAACTCTCGGCCCCTGTCTGACTCTGACTCATGTACTACACTTAACACATCAGCCTGAACAGCTAAGGTTTGTAAATGTTCAGCCACTCCTTGTATCTGAATCACGGCTTCGCCTATAAGGTAGTCTCTTTCTCTGACTTGGTTCTGAGAACGTTGAAGTTGTTCTTCCCATCGCTCGTTGCTTACCTCCAATAGTTTGATCCAGCGCTTACTATTTTCCAGCGCCGTTTCGAGCTCTACCACCTTCCCTTTCAACTCTTCAATTTGACTTAGTTTTGATTCCAGTTTCATCGTAAAGTTGCGACTTTGACACAATGCCTTCTCTAATTCTGCTACTCGAGCTCTTAGCATCTTATTTTCGTTTTGGCTCTCACTCACAGTCTTTTTCAGGGCATCCTTTTGTGCTTGAGCCTCATGAAATCTCTTCTTCCACTGATCGACCTTGGCCTTCTCCTCGTGAATTTCTTGAGGCCATTGTTCTGTGGTTTTACCCAATCCAGCAGTCCTCATGGATAAATGCAACTTTTTGTAGTCGGTCTTCAAGCTGTCCAAATCTTCTTCGGCCTTCCTTTTTCATTTTCTCAGCTTCTTAGCCTCTGATTTCTGGATATCAATATCTAACCTCAAATTCATTTTTCCTCTTCCAGTTGTTCTACCTTTGTCCCTAATTCCGAGGTTTTACTTTTGAAATCTTGTTTTATGATTTCCAACTTAGAATGGACTACTTACAGATATTCCTCTATTGGTCGAGCACCATCCTGTGTCGGTCTGGGGACATTATCATCGATTCTCCTATTCCACCATGCATTATACTCGAAGGTTGCCATCGGTCCTACAGCAACTCTTTTCATTCAGCGAGTCTGCTTCCAAGCATCAGAAATCTCTCGAATCTTCTTCTTATAATGATCATCCTATATGAAAACTCAAACTGAGCTTCCTAAATGTTGCCGGTATGAACTGTCTTGATCTATACTGCCTCAACACAAGCAAAGGAGCGTACTCAACAGCTCCCCAAATTCCTGAAAAAGGAACCCAATCATAGCTTCCACACCGATAGAGAATTTCGGTGGGAACCAACCAAGGAGCTCTCCACTCAACATCCTCTTCCTTGAAATTCCTAAAGAGTGCAATCCAATTTTCTTCTGAAACGTCATCTTTTCTGAGAGTGGCTGCTACTTCTTTTAGTGGTGAGCAATTCTCGAAAAAAACTCAACAGGAGACTTTATCCACCTTCTAAAAATAGCTATGGAACCAAGCTAATAATAACTGTGCGCACCCTATGAATCTGCCCTCCCCGGCTCTCCTGCATGCATTCAAAGATCTAAACGTCTCAGCCAAGATCGCAGGAACAAGTGTGACCCCTCTATCAAGTCGGTTAAAGAGATCCGAGACTACCTCATCTACATATCCCAATGCCCTAGGGAAAACCATTAATCCATAGATGCTTAAAGCGAAAACGTTAACTCTCCTCTTTGTGTCAGGATGTACTAGAATCAAATCCTTCAGAATCCTCTATGGGATGCACTTGCACTCACCTTTTTACTTGATCCTTGCTGCAACCCACTGTTCACTCATCCCTGTAACATTCATCATCCTCTTTACAAAGGTTGGGCCACAAGTAGCTTTAATATAAACCTTATCAATTTCGACCTTCGGGCAACGAAGTAAAATCGTATATTCTTCTATAGTAGGTACCAAATCTACCCCTCCAAAGGTAAAACAACTATAGGCAAGATTCCAATACTGAGTGAAGGCCCCAAATAAATGATCATCTATATTGATGCCAAGTAAGTGAGGCAAATCCCCATAATTCCCATAAAACAACTGCCTAGTCTCTTGATCCCACTGGTCCCATATTTTTTTTAATTCCCGATGATCATTTTGCGTCACACTGATGCGAGTGTAGTTACATAACTCCGATGTATATCCCTCGGTTAGGCTATACCCCTTTGCGTTTGCTCTGACCATATTCGGACGGCCGCATTATCCTCTACTTTATCAAGGAATTCGTTCTCTATGATAAGCTTCCTAAATTACAAACCGAACATAAGTCGACACCTCTTTAAAATGAAATTCCATGCAATTACAATGCAACAAGTTAGTATCATGTAGCAACAATAAAATTCAAGGCATGCGAACAATAATACGACACCTATCTGGGTTATTTCTAGGGTTTGACATAGCTCTACCTAGGGTAAGTTCCTAGGGTTCTCTATATGTGGTTTGGCTCTAAAGCAAGGGTACCTGAACCAGCAGATTCCTCAATCCTCACCTATTATAGGCTCATACGGACTAAGTTCAGTTCAGGGGAATACATTTCCCTATGGCTGCACGGAGGTGAAAACCTCACGAAGACATAGGTACGGATGTATCCCGAAAGTGATCCACTATCCTGCACGGAGGTGAAAACCTCACGAAGGAGTAGCTTCTCACTCTCACTTAAAGGCGTGACCACTACGATCATGCAATATGATGCAAAAAGTACCCTAGACATTCGAATCATAACAAACATATGCGATGGGAAAAAAAAGGTCAAAAATCAGATTTTCATTTTCAATAAAAAGACATTAATCAATCAATTCTACGGCTTGACTCTCTTATAGTTCCCCAGTGGAGTCGCCAAGCTATCGAAACCATTTTTTGTTTGGAAAACGGGCCGACTTTAAAAAGAAGAATAGAGTCGCCACCAATCTTTTTTTTGAAGTGTAATTGGGTCATTTTGAAAACATTTTGGTCTACAAATTTTAAGAAAACGGGCTCGAGAGTCGGTTACGTGCAAGGAAGGATTAGCACCCTCGCAACGCCCAAAATTGGTACCGTATTGATTGATTAATGTCCTTAATGTCGAAAATTAGAAAAGATTTTAAAGTATGGATTATTTGGAAAATGTTTGGGCAATTCGAATTGGATATCAAAACTTTCTTGTTCCGAAAGGATGAAATATCACATCCAGCACGTTAGGACACGATGTTTCAGACCTTTGGCACCAAGATCATTTTATGGTTCCCAAAATTCATGCGTTGACATTTTAAGAAGGGTATTTCACCACTTGGACAAATGAAAGAACCGAAAGCCAGCACGTTAGGGCACGATCTTTCAAATTTCCAAATAAGAAATATTGTCTTATTTCTCAAGTCAAAAAATGGATACAATTTTAAAGGATATTTAATGATTTGGCCAAACAGAAATCGAAACCCAGCACGTTAGGGCACGATTCCTTGAATTTCCAAACATAAAACATTGCCTTATTTGAAAAACACAATCAAAATCCCTAAAGGATATTCGGTCGCTCGGACAAACGAAAGAATCGAAACCCAGCACGTTAGGGCACGATTCCTTGAGTTTTCAACCACCCAATATTGCCTTTATTTTTAAGAAAACATTTTATGAGTTTGGAAAGATGGGGTATAAGAAAAGAAGATAAGCAATAGAATTAATAACAAAGGAAATAATAAATAATAATGAAAGTGATGGGAATGATAACCCACTAATCATAATAATACAAGAAACCATGATAATAATAATACTAGTAATAGTAGTAAAACATATAAAAATAATAATAAAAGTAAGGGGGAAAAAAAGGTAGTAATAAGATGATATAACAATAAATATAACAATAGTAAATATAGTATAGTAATAATAATGTATAGATGTAAAATAATAAGAAAATAATAAAATAATAGTATTAATATAATCATAAGAGAAAATAAAGTATTTGATAATAATAAAAATAATGGATATAATTGCAATAAAAAATAAAATTAAAATCAAAGTAAACCAGGATATATATATGTATAATAATAGTAGAAATATGATAATAATATACATATAGAAACAGTACCAATGATAATATACAAAAAAACAATCATAGTAATAATATTAATAAAATACAGCGGTAACAATGAAAATAATAATACGGAATAATAATTCCAAGTATAATAATAATAAACGTAAACAGGAAAAAAAAGTGACAATAATATATGCATATATATAATATAGTGGAAATAAAAATGATAATATTTTTAAAAAAATGACAATATTCGAAAATGACAAAAGAAAATAAGAGAAAGGACGAAACTGAGCTAAAATAGGACGATTTGGGCCAAATTTAAAATAAGAGAAGCCAAAAAGGGCTAAATCACACAACGCGTGCAACCAAAGGGGACTAAAATAGCAATAAACCCGCTCTCTGAAACGCAGTATCTGAGTATGGATTGAATTGAAATAGCAAGTAAAATTCAGGGCCAAATTTAAAAATAAATAAAAATGGAAATAAGCCACAATTGAAGCAATGGCGCAAACAGGAGGACTTAGCGCGCAAATTACCCATTTTGGGTAGATCTTGCATGACCTGTGGTGAATCAGTCAAACACGCGAGCCCCCTTTATTACACGGCGCCGTTTCATAATAGGGTTAAAACCCTTTTTCCCTTATTTTGCTCATTTACCCAAATGCCTGCAAAACAACAAATGGGGATTTCCCACTTTTCTGCTAGGGCGCAGCCCTCATCGCAGCAAGCCTCCCATGCACACCGTCAACGGCGGTCGGAGGAACAAAGGTAAGCTCTTTTCGATCCCTTTTTTTTTTTTGTATTCTCCTTAAAACTTTGTTTATTTTTTCTTAAAAAAGCTGTGAAATCAATTCATGAAAAATAGAAAGGTTTTGTGTTCGAAAATGAAGAGGAAGGGAAAAAAAAATAGACAGATCCAACAAAAAAGAACGCAAGGGAAAAACCTTTTCTTAATTCTTTACTATAGATTCGTAACAATTGCTCTGTGGATTTCTTGTGTAAATCGCGTAAAAACCAACCCCCCTGTTACAAAATTTATCTTGGCCTTTATAGCCTATTATTTACACCTGATTTCTCATATTTTACAGGGGCGTAGTAGAGGCGTGATGAAGATGGGCACTTCTCGTGAGCGAGGCAAACGCGCGCACGATGCGGCGTGCGTGGAGACTGCTGGGGAAATGGTTGCGGCGCTGGTTACCCTAAGAGTCCTTAGGGTTCTTGGTTAATGTTTGACAGAATTGGGTCTTTTGGGCCCGCTGATTTGGGTCGGTTTATTTGGGTTTGGTCATTTTCGTTAAGGGTTTTTTTTTTAAAAAATGGGCTTGTTTGGATTTTGTTTATTTTTTGGTTGCTGGTTAATGGTATTGGGCCGGGCAAACATTTAGGTTCTACAACGAGCATAGAGGATATATTGGTTTAAAAAAAAAAAATAGTATTACTTGTGTCTTTATCTATTTATAATATTTATTTTTATTATTTTGTATTCAAAATTAATAAATGAAATTATTAAAAATTTTAATTATTATTTATGATTAAGTTTTAAATTAATTTCAAAAATAGTTTAAGTTGTACCGAGAGGTAAAAAAATCAATGTGAAAATTTAGTCTTTTGTGAATGGAAAATAATGCTCAATTTATTTTCATTTTATTTAGGGTCTAATTTGACTTAAATTTAGATTTAATCTAGGTCTATTATAATTCTAAAAAGTTTCGGATAAAAAAAATTTAGGCCGACACATGATAATTGTCGAAACCATTTTTTTGTTTTGAAAACGGGCCAACTTTAAAAAGAAAAACGGAGTCGCCACCAATCTTTTTTTTGAAGTGCGATCGGGTCACTTTAGAAAACATTTTGGTCTACGAATTTTAATAAAATAGGTCTGTGAGTCGGTTACGCACGAGGAAGGATTAGCACCCTCGCAACGCCCAAAATTGGTACCCTATCGATTGATAAGTGTCCTAATGTCGGAAATTGGAAAAGATTTTAAAAGACGAATCCTTTAGAAAACGTTTGGATAATTCGATTTGGATATCAAAATTCTCTTGTACCGAAAAGATGAAATACCACATCCAGCACGATAGGACACGATATTTCAGACCCTCGATACCAAGATCATTTCCTGATTTCCAAAACTCATGCATTACAATTTGAAAAGGGTATTCCACTATTTGGCCAAACTAAAAATCGAAACCCAGCACGATTGGGCACGATTCCTTGCATTTTCAAACATGAAATATTGCCTTATTTGAGAAAATACAGTCAAAATCTTTAAAGGATATTTGGATGTTTGGACGAACGGAAAATCGAAGCCCGGCACGATTGGGCACGATTCCCCGAAATTCCAAACACGAAACATTGCCTTCTTCAAAAAACCTTTTTATGAGTTTGGATAAAAAGTGGTAACAGAAAAGTCGATGTAACCTTTTAAAAAAAAACAAAATCGATTTAAACGTAAATGTGGTCATACTTAGCGAATAATGATAATGTAAACTCGATGATAATAAAGAATAACAATAATAAAGGTAATAGGAAAAAAAAATCTAAAATAAACAATAATGCTAACAATAATAAAAAAAATGATGGGAAAGAAAATTTAAAAATCGAAAATAAAATAATAAATATAGTAATAATAGGTTAAAAATAAAAATACTAATAATTAAAAAAAATAATAATAGTACTAGTAAAATAAAAATAGTACTAATAAAAAAAAGATAAATAACAGTAATGATAAATAAGTAATAATAATGAAAAACAATTTAAAATAAGAAATATAATATTGATAATAAAAATATAATAGAAAAACAATTGTAATAATAATAATATATGTAAAATAGTGGAAATAATAAAATTTTAAAAAAATAATACTAGCAAATATAATAATAATAGCAAAGTAAATTATAAATAAAATACTAAAGAAATAGTAGTAGTAATATTTTAAAGAATAATTACAAATAAAAAATAATAATAAAAATGACAGTAAAAACAATAATATCAATAATAAAATAATAGTAACCACATTGAAAATAATAGTAATAAAATAAAAATAATAGAAATAGATATAATATATATATATAAATAGTATCAATAAAAACATAATAGTAATAAAATTAAACTTTAACAGTAATGGTAAAATTAAAATAATAGTTATAATAATAGTAATAAAAGCAGTGATAATATGGTAATTATAATAGTAAAACAATATTAATGATAATAAAAATTAGAATTAACGATAATAATGATAAAATTAATAAAAAATTAACAAAAATCACCAAGGAAAATGAAAGGGATGAAATTGAATTTTTAAATAAAAATTTGGGGCAAATTTAAAATAAAAGATGACTGAATCGAGAGAACTAAAAATGCGGAAGGGCTTGGGCGAAAATATCCCATTTTTAAACAAAACGCGCGGATCCTGGGGTGAAACGGCACCGTTTTGAGGCTATTAAGCTTAGCCCTAAACGACGCTATTTAGTGGTTGTATAAAAGCTAAATTTTTTTTAAAAAACTCATTCCGTCATTTCCAACAGAGAAAAAAATAAAAGCTCTCAGTTTGCTCTCCCCTACCCCTCATGGAGCCTAGATTCCGGCCAAGGCTTCCGGCGAATCACTGCAGTCATCCGCCGCGGTGGCCGGAGTTCCCAAAACGGTGAGTTTCTCTTTATTCTTTTATATTTTTTAAAACCCCTATATATTTTTTTTAAAAAAAGAAAACCCCTAAAAAATGAGACGCAGATTCGAAAAAACAAAAAAAGATAAACGAAAAAAAAATGAACCTTTGCTTTTTGATTCTCTGTATTTCTCTCAAAGCATGTATATTGCCTGTATCTATCTAAAAAAGAATCCCCTTTTATAATGATTTGTGTGGCTTTTGTAGCTTTTTATTTTACAACTGATTTTCTGTTTTGTAGGTGCAAGCGTCGTGATGGAGAAGGGCTCTTCACACGGGCGTGGTGGAGGCGTGCACGATGCAGAGTGCATGGGGGCTATTGGCGCGCAGGGGGGTGGTTGCTGGACGTGTGGAGCGCAGCGCGGGGGCTCAAGCAGCACTAAGGTTCCTTATCTGCTTTGGGGCGTTTGGGCTAACATTGGGCTTGGGTAGTTAGGTATTTGGTTTGGGTTTCAATGTTGGTTTGGGCCTGTTTTTTAATTTTAGACTTTTGTTTTATTTTTTTCTGGTTTTGGTTTAATTGGTATTGGGCCCGAGCGAAATTTATGCCCAACAATAATCTTCCATCTATCTAAATGTCTAGTCAAACTCCACATAGGGGTTTTGTATATGTATAACTAAACCACATGTTAAGGAAGTTTGAAGCAAATGTAGATAACATATAATGAAAACTTATTCAAAGCATACTCTATAAAACATATAAAACCTTACCAATCTTTTCTAGTTTTGGTAAACTCTTCAAATCTTTATTGACACAAAAAAAGAAGAAGAAAAGAATTCGATGTCTAAAGGATATCAACATCACATACAAATATATATATATATAAATTGTATTGAAAATTACTCCTCAAGGTCTTTAACTTAACATAATTATATTCTAATTAATACCCAAAATTTAACAATTTTTTTAAGGATAAAATGTGTGAGAAGCAATGATTAAACTATTAAAGCTTTTGTTGAAGCATCTAAAGGTAATTGTACTCTTCCGACTCTCCCTCCATCACCCCACTATCCACTTGTTATAATTTCTCTCCCTCTCCCTCTCCCTCTCCCTCTCCCTCTCCCTCGGCTTAATTTTTGCCTTCTCTTTTGTTACAAAGATAGGACCAATCCCAACTTCTTTACTACTAGATTTGAGAATTTATCTACTCCTACTATGATTATATATATTTTTGTCATAATTGTATTTAAAATGTCAACTATATAAAATTTATTTTTAATAATTTAAAGTATAAAATTATTTTGTTTTAAAGTTTTTTGAATGACTTGTAAAATCATGTGGTGCACTCCCTATTGCGTGGTAACCCATTTAATTGATGGGCCATGCTATAGTTTTGGATCCTAGCTAGCAGCCTTCATTAACTAATTAAGTTTTGAAAATCTGCCAAATTGGAGTACGAAATGGTACTATCAGATAGTGTGGACAATCAACATGTTATCTCTAAAGTAAGGGAAAATTACTCTCAAGGTTACTAAACTATTAGTAAGTTTATATTTTAGTTATTTAATTTTAAAAAGTTATAAAATGGTCATTAAACTATTCGAATGCCAAGTCAATGGGTTGTCAAAATCGTTGTTGTATGACCTTCTCTGTATGCACTACTTGCACTAATTGAAAGCTTTTATTTCCCTTATATTCTCTTCTACGATTTAGTTTATTTTCATGATACGACATTGAATATCACGAATCTACGAATCAAAATCCAAACAGATTTCTTCTTCGATCTCTAACATTGACTGATTGGATCTAAGGTATGTTCTTCTACTCATCAATGGTATTGATCCACAATATCGATTGTTGAATCGTTGCTTGGAGCTCACTAGTTAGATTTTAAAAATAAAACTTAACAACCCAGTAACTTAAGTAATTTTTTTTGCATAGTTTAGTGACTTAAATGAAAACTTTCAAACAGTTTAGTTACCATTTTTATAATTTTTCAAAGTTAAGTGACCAAAACATAAATATACTAATAATTTATTGACATTGGGTGTAGTTTACTCCTAAAATAAAATGATATATTTTTTATAAAAAAAACCATTTTTTTAATTGTAACAAGTATAATACAATTACAAATATAGGTCCGAACAATCACAAGTATCAAATTATTACAAACGAACTGTCCAAGTAACCATCAAGTACAATCAAATTATTACAACACAAACGGATTAAAAACTAATATAATCCAGACTAAAGCCAACTAACTGGGACTCATTGCATTACAACTCCCATACAATATGAGACTTAGAGACTTATGCATATAATTGTACATGGTAAGTCTTCAACCTGCTAAATAAAAACCATTTATTTTTAAATTGGATTATGTTTTTTTTTTCTAGCCAAATTTATGTTTCAAATTTATGTCCAAATTTTTATTTTTTACTCTTCAAAATAGAAAAATAAAGGAAATTGAAAATATCAAGTGTCGGCATCAAGTTTATTTGTTACATTTTTAGGTGGACCCCACCCGCCCTTACTGGAAAGCCTATAACCTCACCGTGAAAGGGCTCTACCGAGTATTTGAGCCATCAACATTGGTGCGCTCAAATGCGGCAAATGCCCCTTCGTCTTCAAAATCTCGATTGTTGTCCTTCGCCCAAGTGGGTCCTCAAATACTCAGCCACCGATGCTGGTACCGACACATCCTTAGCTGTTGGATTACGCAACAGGGTACTTGGATCATCCCAAGTACCCCTCTGCCTCTCAGGTCATTCTTGAATACGGTACTGGAAATGAATAATGATATGTCTGACCTCATGTTGAAAAGGGTCCAGCTGAATTCTCGAACTGCTATGGGCACATCAACCCTCACCGTTAGCGACGTCCGTTTACCCACGCTTCATAATTGGCTTCCATTGCTGAGAACATTTTCTCGATTTCCCCTTGTTTGAATCCTCCATGGTAATCTTTATCATTAAGAAACTTGGAGAAATAAAACCTATAAATTCATTTCAAATCAACGGTAAAGCAAATGAGACAAATCCTGTTACTAAATCTTCTTCTTCTTCTTTTTTTACCTGGGAGAAGCACCAATAAGCATGAGTTTGGTGAAAAGTTCAGGGTGGCGAACGGAAGCCAAGATGCTAACCAATACCATCGTAGAGGAGTGACCAACATAAGCGCATCGGTCAACGCCGAGAGCATCGAGGATGTTAAGCAGGTCATCAACGTAGGCATCGAGGGCTGTGTACCTTCTAAAGTAGAAGTAATCAGGGTTGACACTTTCGGCACAAACAAGGTCAAACAGAATTATACGATAATAAGGCGTGAAAAGTAGGACAATGTGCTGCCAGGCCGATTGGTCTGTGCCGAACCTGTGCGCAAGCACCAGTATTTTTTTTGGGAGCCAACCACTCCGATGTTAAATTCTTCGAGTAAGAGGTTTCTGTTAGATCTAATGTTTTAAGTGTAATATATTTATTTGTATATTTATATTTTTTTCAATAGATTACTATAGGTAATAAAGTGTAAAAATATTTATAAAAATTATATATCGCTTTAACGTTGAGCTTATAGGAAGCAAAATGTCTCGGTTCAAATCTTTGTATTTTACTAAATTCATTTTGGATTTGAAATAAGTTTTATAGATAAAAGACAAAAAGGTAAAAATACTTTCACAAGAAAATTAATCACACTGCAAAGATAATATATTTTTAATATTTTTTATATGTATTGATTTTTAGTTAATTCATGACATTAAATCAATGAGACACTTAAATATTACTATAGATAATAAAATGTTTAATTTGTAAAAAAACAAATTAATTACATAAATGATATGGATTGAAGATTATTTATAAAAATAATACGTTTATTACAATAACTCATAATATCGCATTACTGTACCTCGACACCACCTCGAAAAATTTTGTAACCATGACCAAATTATTTAGAAAAAAAAAATTATGTGGTGTCGCACCAAGTTAAAGTGACACCAAAATTATACTGTATTTTCTTGTATTCAAATTGCATATGGTCAAAATAATAAAGTGGTGTTGTTACACAGTAACATGACACCACTTTTCACAAAATGTTGAGAATTGGGGGAGAATCAGGGAATAAATAAATAAAATGGTGGGAGAATTGATCTATCGTACTTGGGATTTAGCAAATTGTTTTGGGTTTAAATTGAACTGGTGAAATTTATATGAGATCATTAAGTGGGTGTTTGACTTCTCATTAACCAACGCGACACCATTTTATTTATTTATTTCCCTTGGTTATTCTCAATTCCCCATGTTTTCTTCCCCCAATTTCCAACATATTGTGGAAAGTGGTGTTGCATCACCGTGCAGTGGCACCGATTTATTGTTTAAACCATATACAAATAAAAAATATGAGAAAATAAGATATAATTTTGGTGTCGCTTTAGCACTATATAATTTTTTTTTTCTGTAATAATTTAATCTTGATTGCAAATATTTTGAAATGGTGTTATGACACGATAATGTGACAATGTGACATATTATTTTCGTAAATAATCTCTCATCTATACTATTTATGTAATTAATTAATTTTTATATTATTTAAAAAAGAAAACACCGTAGTTTTTATTGTAAGAATTCAATGAACTTGTTATGCATTCTCTAGTAACTATGTATTCCTAAGGGCATGAGTATAAAATCTTGAATGGGAGACAAGGAAATTGAAGGGAAACCTTATTTCATAGTTCATGTTGAACCAAAAATAAAATTTCGACACGATGACACAAATTATTTTCTGGTCTTCCTTTTTTTATTCCAGTGCTGTGATGCCCTTCTCTCTCATTCAGTCCTTCCAAGATAAGAGATTAATAAAGATATTGTAAGATTCTAACTTTTGTGGCATGCGAGTAGGTATATCAGGCCTCCCATTTGTATTTTTATGCTCTGACTTTGTAATTAGATGTACTTTAAGGTGGGTTGATTCCAATCACCTACTTCTTAACAAATGTTCTTCCTGCTTTTCCACAACCATTAACTTCCATGAAAATATCTCTTTATTTGCAAATAATGTATTGCCTTAAATTAACAATTTTCAAATCTAGATTCAAGTGTCATTTAAATAATTTTTATGTTTAAATGTTGGTTCAATTCTTATTAGATATGCAACTTGGTGCTTTTGCTTGTAAGGCCGACAAGTGGAATGGTTAACATTTTCTTTGGAATTTGGAGCCTACTCCTTCTCACTAATCTTTTTCCTACAACAAGTACTATTTTAGCTTTAATAGTAAAATCATAACGACGATAATGAAGATTTCCAATCACACATCTGTAGTCCATGTTTACAAATTTTGTTCAAATATCAGTCTACTTCCTGTAATTGCTCCCAAGTAAAAAAAGCACCCTAAATAGTTGATGGAAGTGAGTTGAATGACTTGAGAAGTGGAGAGGCAACCAATGCCCAAACGGAGAGTTTGCCACGACAATAAATAAAAACACCTCAACCCATACATTTTATATATTTTTTTATGTCCTTTTGTGTGTTCCGAGATTCTTAGGATTTATGGTGGGGTTTCCCCATTATATGTCTTGTCCTCTGTCTACTTGTCTGCCTATCTATTTTTGCTATGTCTGTTACTGTTTTATCCGTTTGTTGATGCTATGATTTTCAACCAACACTTCTAATTCTGTGGTTGTCAAAGTGGTCGTTGAAATTTTATGTGTATATATATATATCCACATGTGCTTTCTCATCTCTTTGGCCCTTCCTCCTCTCCAGCATCACCATACAAATAAACCCATGATCGTATTTTATTAATCGATTGCTTTCTTTTTTTCTTTTGCATTTAAGACAAAAACTACATTTGCTTTTGTTGGACTTACTTGATTGCGTTATACCAAGCTAGATTCCTTCACGTGCGATATTTTTATCCATTCATAATTATCCAGTTGCTGCAAAACTCAAAAACGATAAATGGACCTAAATTTATCAAGCCAACATAAGCAAACCATAAGTCTAAAAGTTTACTTAGCTCAACCATAATAAAATAATATCAAAAGCTTTTATATTTATGGCTTAGCGCTTTTTGCCTGTCCTTTTCCGGATGGGATGGGGATCCTTTTCTTTTTTATTAGCACCATATACATGCGATAGAATCATGCATGTGAAAACTTCGGCCTAGTGCTAGGGGCTGGATAGGGCCTACTGTGGTTACAATATGGGCTCATTTTCTCCAACCCTAAACTCAAACTAAAAATTAAAGGGCCGAGTCCAATAGGGGAATTTTTTTAATTTTTTTTTATTTTTTAGATACGGGGTTAAGGGGAACAGAAATTACATCCATAAATTCCAACTTTGTGATAAAGTTGAAATTAGCTCTTTTTTTTTTTTTTTACCATGATTTTTATTGAAGAGGATGTTTTTTTCAGCATGAATTATTGATGGTCTAAATTGTAACAAACTTGTATGTAAAAACAAAGTCGTACTTAGGCCTATTCTGGTGAAATGATGTAAGCGTGGTTGATGAGTCTTGACTGGACTTGCTTTCTGTCCGAGTGGATCATATTAGGCTATCTTTGCTGATGACAATGACCAGAGGGTGGATACGATACTTTCTGCCATGGTTGTCGCTTCCCTTTTACCATAACAAAACGACTCTATACCAGGTAAGGTAAGGTAAAAGCTAGTCCAAAGCACCCACATCATCTTCAATGCTCTTGCACACAATTTTAACCTTATAAAGGAACATGATTGGATAAAGACCATTAAAATCTACTCCAATTTCATGACAATAATCTTTATCAGGTTGGCTCATCAATTCAGATTGTCGCACATAAATGAAAATTAAAAATCTTCACATAGGAAAATAAGTGGGATGGGAAAAGAGAGTGGGAGCAACAAATAGCAAAGCTTAAACACAAACTCGTCTATACTCGGAAAAAAACCAAACCAACCTGAGATATATATTAACTCATCTTTAGTATAGCCACTATCCTTTCATTAATTTCATCATACATAGATTCTTGAACTTCATTATACATTCAATGTACAGTATTATTGCCAAGTCTCATACGGTTGATCATCGTATTTCAGCGGCACCAAACTTTCCTAGTAACGCACAATGTACCCAAAGCACAATTATACATGCTTTTCTGGATGCAGTACAGAGAGATACACGCGCCCCATCAGTTGAACTTGAAGAAGACTGTTTTGTTATTCAATGCACGAAAAGAAAAGACCGAGGATGTTGGGATACGCTGAACGGCTGAAGCGAAGCTCTGTGATATATATAAAAAGGCAGAAAGACCAAGATTTTTCAACTATTTGAGATTTGATGTTAGATGAAGAGACTGATAGCGTATGGAACAGTGTACTGAGTGGCAGGGAAAAGTACCAAGTACTTGTTCGTCTGTTTTTGACTCCAAAAAAAAAAAAAAGAAAAAAAAAGGGAAGAAATATTGACAGTTTCGCTTTCACCACCAGCAGTAGCTACTGAAACACCAACCTAATCTCCCCAGAGCTTTTGTTTCAGTCGAATAAATCTTACTAGGAAGTGGACTCTTTTTGTTTTCTACTCACCTGTTTTACTTTAGGGTCTGTAAGAGGGAACATTTTGGCCGGTTTGGTATCAAAGTTGAAACAGTACCGTTCCCAAGTTGTAGTGTTAGAAATGGAGATTTTACTTCAAATCCATAAAGCCGAAAAGGACTTGTATAGTTTTAGACTAATTTACAGAAAAGCTTGTCAAGAGATGGGTACAGAGTGAGGAGATACTCGTGTTTTTCATCTCTATAGATTTGATCACCCTTAAAATGTAGTGTTTAATCTTATTTCAAATCAACGGTAACTATTCTCTTAATCCTACCAGATTAAAGTTGAAATGATTGTGAAACCAACGTATCTTGATGGTGGCTTTCAAAAAATTTGAATGAATTTTATTTATTTATTATTTTAGGATTCAATTATAATTCTTTTAAAATATATAAAATAGTTAAAGATAAAAAAATATTAAAATACGAGTCGATATTAATTTATCAAATAGTACCCCCAACTACCTTGCTTCCCCTCTCCATATTTTATCCTGTTTCTATCCTTTGATCATAAACATCAAAGGGTAATGCGGCATCTGGTCTATATTGTCCTTACATTACATTAAAAATAATCAAAAGTTAATCCCACTTGTAGTATTTAAAGATAATGCATAGAATAATAATATATCTATTTTTATAAAAAAATGGAAATGGAAAATTTTTGTTCATAAGAAGAAAACAATAATAATAATAAACCAACCAAAAATTCAATCACATAACTTTACAGTATACGAATATAAATATGTCAGTAGTAGTTTTTTTCCTGATAGGCCAACATGCAACATAGATGCATCAAATCAAATAAACAGGTCTCTTCCCCTCTTCCCCTCTTTCCCCTCTCACCACCCCCACATTTTTATCACCCTTTCAAACAAAAGCATCCCATCAAAAGGTAGGGTTGCCAGACACATTATTATATAAAAACCCCATACTGAAGAGAAAGCCAAAAAAGATGGAAATAAAAAATAAAAGAATTATTAGGAAAAAGGAAGAAATGACTTTTCTTCTCAGCAGCCTTCAAAACCACATTTCTGACCTTTTTTCTTTGTACTAGGGTGGCATCGGTGTATGAAAAAAGAGAAGGATCTGCTTTTCTTTTTTTATGTTGTCCAAATCTTTAATTTTCCTTTTTCATCTCTGTTTCCCCTGTCTCTAAGCATTCAATCAACTTGAAATCATGTCAATGAAGCAAACAATAAAAACAACACACACTCCTCCAAGAGTAGAGATCAGTAATTATCAGTAACAGCCCACTGCTAAAATCTTTTAAGGCATTTTTCCAGCAGAGAGCCGCTTCTCATTGGTTACTTGGTCACTATTGCTCACATTTTTATTGAATGCGAGCCTTTTTCTTTTGGCGCAAACTGTACCGGAACTTGAACAATCGTTCACGGCATCGATTGCACTCGAATGGGTTGCATTTTCAGATTTTGGTATATTAAGTTCGTCCGACGTGTCTAGTTTCTGCATCAAATTGTAGCACCTAAACACATCTTCCTGTGAATCCCACAAACAAAGCAATCACAAATCTAACAATATAATATCTGATAAAACAAAAGGATAAATAAATAAATAATTGAACTCACAATTTCAAGAAATTCAGAAGAAAGGGAATTCATCGTACACTCCAATGCTTTTCTTGTTAGTTTCTTATTCAATGTCCTCAATATTGCAGCAACAGCAACAACAGAAGGCCGATGTTCCATTAAGTTTATCTCTATATTCAAAGACAAAAAAAAGAAACATTAAACTCAAACAAAAATGTAAGACAAGTAATCGAAATGGCTTAAATTGATAACTACCTTTCATTGCAAGGAAAATGAGTTGGACAGTAATCGAAATAAAATGATCCGGTGGAGATATTTTACACATCTTTTTGATGAAGAAATTAAGAAAAGCAAATGGAGTGGCTGAACTCAGTCTCCATTCCAATGTATTTAATACCAAAAGCTCCATTCTCTGAATTGTTTTACTCTCGAAGTTGAATTCTTCAGTCTGAAACAATGAGAGTGGAGGAACATTTATCTCCTCCATCTTTGCAGCCAATGAGAGACATGCAATTGACAATAATTGTATTGCCCATGACTTTTCACTCTGAAAATAAAAACCCAGATAAAACAATAACAAAAACTACATATTATGGAATCACGAGCTTTGAAAATGTGAAAGAGAAGTGAGCTTACAGCAATAGACTTTATCGAAAGGAATCGGTCAAAGTAAATCATTGACAAATAAGCTGTTTGGCAGCGAAATCCAAATGCTGCTCTTGTCTGCATTAGTTGACAAAATAAATTAAAAATATCAAAACTTACTCAAAAATCAATCAAGTAAAAAGAACTCACTTTCAGAATCCACGTTATAGCTTCCGAACGAGCATATTTGAGGTAGTTACAAAGCACCAAAGGTTCACTCTTCTTGAACCCAAAACTCATTTCTCTATCAAATAACATCTGCACACGCTCCTCATCATATTCAGCAATGTAATTCTCATCAGTTGACTCTTCTTTTTGTTTCAAAAAAGTCTCATTTTCTAAGCAAAGAAGACTGCACGAATAAGCATCACCTTCCATTTTACAAATCATTTCTTTACAAACTTTCCTTAACTCTTTTTTTCCAGACAAATCTAGAAAAGGATATCAAATACAAAAGCGGCTAATAGTTCCATGTTATAAAGAAAAACAAAATATAGTTCACCTTCGCCAATCTTGAAATAAACCAAAACAAAGATAATGATAATTGACTAAAACCCTATAATTTAGCAGAAATGTTTACTTCCTTAAGGATTAGAGCTTGAAGAAGAAGAATTAAATAGAAAGTAAAAGAAATGAAGAACTGGTTTGGCTTGTTGGGCAATATCTTCACTGTCGTCTTTAAATCCAATCCTCCTTTTTTTTAAAACGATGTTTTCCTTAAATAAAATTTATTTTTGGGTTACTTATTTTATTTTATTCTTGAGGACTGAGGTTTGACTGGGAGCAGCGATTCAGAGGGGCGAACATTTTGGCTACCATAGTTAATAGAGCGTGCATTTCACGGTCCAATAAGAATACGGTATGATGATGTCAGGTGGACTACGTACCGGGTTAATAACTATAGGGAAGATTGTCATTGTCAAAACCATGGATCATGGACTTCATTTCTTTTTTCACTTCTCAGTCTGGACATAATAGAGATTAAACAATAGATTATTTATATTTTAATTATGATTTATTAATACAGTTAATAAAATAGATTATACCCTATTCTTGATCTAATGTCATTCGTTGAGTCTTTGTTTACAGAATTTAAACAAGAAAGAATCATTTTAGATCATAAGCTCAATGCTAGTCTATTAATGTTTAAAAATCACCTTAAATTTAAAATTGAATCGATTTATATTTTAATGAATTCGTAAAATTATTATCATAAACTAAATTAATTATGCAATACTTGTGTTTATAGCACTAAAATATATCTCCAACCACCAAACTTATTACCTCTTTTGAATTCAGATGAAAGAATTTTAAACATGGTTTTCAATATGAGAGAGAAACTATGGGAAGGAGCTGAGCTTTGGTTTGGAGGTTTATCTATTGTTAGCATATCATAATACTGTAAGCAAATTAAAACTCCAGTTCATCATTGATAATTTTAGCACTATATTGAAAACATGAAAGCTACAGCACATGCACACATGACACAGAACTCATCAGATTTAGACACCATTTCACGCCCAACCTTTTTGTCTTGGATTTTGTGCCGCTTAATTGCTTGAAATTAATTTTGTTTTATCATTATGATTTCCTATCTGCCATTCTTGATCTTGTATACCATTAATGTATAAATTTGAACGGTTTGATCAATGGTTGATCCAAATTTGTCTGCCCACCGTAACCCCTGGATCCATAACAATGATATGTAAGAGTCAAATGTGTACCAAAACGTCAGGTTCTTCACGCCATTTGCGTAATATTGCTTATGTCAAAACATTGATATCGAAGATCGATCAATGATATGTGATTCTGGGATCAAATATCCAAAACTCTTTCAATGATTTTCCAACTATGATGATACATTTCGTAAAGATGGTCCCTGTTTTTTTTTTTTTTGTTTGTTTTTTTTATATATATCGTCCACTGTGATCCGGTCCATACATTGTACGGTAAAAATAGGCTCACACACTGCTAGGGAAAAGCCAAGCCGAGCACCAGTCTAGATTGGCATCCTCTTTAAAAAGTTGACTGTAAGGAGGGTTGCAAATTGGGATCGGGGCAGTGGTTGCTGGGAAATTGTTGCCTCCTACACCAGCCATTCTGCATTTGGTGCCCTGTGCCAGTCTCTTTGGGTGAATGGTGTATGTCGACTTTCCCTTGCAACCCCTGCATTTTGGGTTGCATCATCCAGCACCCACTGATGAATCTGAGGACCCAAATGGACTGGTTCAGGAAATTATTCAGGATCCCATGGAAGAAAACCTACAGTATTTCAACAATAATAGCAAATTGATCAGGATAAAACTGAAACTAGTAAATTTAGGCAGTGACAATATGAGCATGTCTCCTGTTTAACCCGATATGAATTAAAATTAACAAAAGTACTCATTAAACTGACCTTCATAATTGATGTTTAAACCCCCAAGCATTGGTTCATGATTCTAGAGAATTCCGATGTTTTGAACCAGAAGGTGTTGCAATGTCAAAGGCATGTTCAAACTTCAACCTTCCACTTCCAATAAAAAACTCAAGCTGTTTTTTGGGCATTATTTAATTTTTAAATCACTTAACGAAAGAGTGAAAGCTTTCGTAAAACTAGCGATAGGAGTTAGAATAAATACCAGAGATCACTTAACGAAATTTACGGCAAAAATAACAGAAAGCATAGAGAGTGGAGGGGGGCTGCCCTGTATGATTGTGGTTGGTGCCTTGTAAATTTCTGACAAACAAGTGTAATAACACCACAGAGAAAAAAAAAACACGCTAACTCTTATGCCATCTCGTTCAACAAAAGTGACTGCTAAGCATACCTTGTATTTCAGAGACAGTCAGTCAGTCAGGCAGGGACAAGGTAAAGGAGTTTGGGATTCCCGAAGTTTTGACTGGCCTCCCCCCTTATCCCTCTCAAATTTTCTACTCCCCAAACACCCTATGGGCAGTGTGCTCACATGGCCATTTCCTTTGCTTCCAATTTTATTATCTTTCTCCATCCCCATCCTCACCAACTCAAATCCGCAGCAACTATGATATTTAGGCTTAGTTTAGATGGGCGGTGTGTTTACATTCGGTGAGTTAAAAATAGCGGTAGTAGTGAGATTAATTACTGTAGAGGTGAGATTGGATACTGTAGAAACAACGGTGGAGTGTGTATTTGGATTCAAACGCAGCTGTAGCGGTGAGGTGAAAATAAAAAATGACTATTAAGGACATCATATTAGAATTGATATATAATAGAAGTTTTTAAATTATTTTACTTATATAAAATTATAAAAATATGTGAATTTATAAATTCATTTAATAAAATATTAAAATGTATCTTCTAATATTTTATTATAAATATTTTAATGAATTATATAATCAATTTAAATTACTTATTAGATAAAATGAAAATTATTTTTAATTTTTTATAGTTAAATATTCTTTTATAACAATGATAAATATTATTTTCGCAAATAATAACATTATACTTGGATCAAATTTTGAAGTATCTAAACGAATGATTTTTAACAAAAAAAAAATAGTAACATAAGGCATAACAAGTTTCATTATTACTAGAAATTAGGTTATGATACAAAATTGTTTTCACAAATATTGATTCATTAAACTATATGCAATGGTTTCCCTTAACATTGCAATTTAAGGTCACTTTCACTGTTAGAAGAACTCGATTCACCTCTATCAAAATGTCCTGAAGAGATTGGCATGTCGGGTATATTCTCAAATTGTCGAAAATCCTCATCATTTGACCAAGCATGTCTTCGAATGTAATTATGCAAAACCATTGTTGCAATAACTATTAAAACTTGCTTGTCGAATGAATAGCTTGGAATATCTCTTAATAATGGCCATTTTTTTCCACACTCCAAATGTTCGTTCAATCACAGAGCGTAACGAAGAATGGGCATGATTAAATATTTCTTTTTTTCCATATGTTCGATGATTACCTCGATGAAATTCAGGTAAATGATTCCCCCCTATATGGACCTAGAAAACCTGCCATTTGTGGATATCCTGAATCCACAAGATAATATTTTCCTACAAAAAAGTAAAACATAATATCAAGTTTAAAAATAAATTAAAAATTTTAATATAGTTTTTATGTAAAGATTAATTAAAAAATTAAAGTTCAACCTGGTGGAGGGTGTGGAAACTTTAACTCTTGTTTTCTAAGTGCTTGCAGAAAAAATCTACTGTCATGTGTTGTTCCTTCCCAACCAGGAAATGCAAAAATAAAGCACATGTTGAAGTCACAAACTGCCATAATATTTTGAGTTGGTTCACCTTTCCGTCCGATATAAGGTATTTGGCAAGAAGGCGAAATGCATGCTTTTATGTGTGTTCCATCTATGGCCCCAATACAATCCTTTAAAATAAATACAAGTAATGAGATAAAAGTTAGAAATAATTTATATTTTAAAAATATAAAGATTGTGTAAATTTTACCTTAAAGTGAGGCCAATATCTTGTATCATGTCGAATATGGTTCGATACTTCCTCGAATTGACCTTCAGTGGGTTTAATCGTGTCTATTCCCATTCGAGCAAATATATGTAACATATCAGTTAAAATTCGACTAACAGTTTCTCCAGATCGTTGAAATCGCTCTGCTGCATTTGAATTTGATTCTCTATTTCCAATAATATACAATGATAATGCTAACTTCTCCATCGCAGATACCTTCCCATGCTTTAAGCCATAATTTGTTTGCAAATCATGCAACAAGCTGTGAAATGTATTTTCTGTCATCCTAAAACTATACATGCAACGATCATCATGCCCATTTAATGCTTCGTCCACCCACATTTGACCTATATAATTTGAATCCATACACGGTTGCTTAGTGAAATAAGTTTCATGACGTACCAATACACTGCTTAACACTTGTTCTTCCTCTTCATGATAATTGTTGTGCTCAACTTGTGTAACAATTGTGGCTATTCTTCGTTGAGCTTCTTCACTTAATTCAGGGGTATCATAATTCATATAAAAACTATTATACATATTGTTAAATTCATCCATAACTTGAAAAAGTAATCAAATGAAAATAAATTAATAACTTGTGACATTCTATACAACACAAAAAATTGAATAAAAGCATAGCATAAAAATACCAAACATAAAACAATATCATACATTAGTTTTACATATAAAAAAGTAGATCATACATTAGGTTTACATATAAAAAAGTAGATCATACATTAGTTTTGCATATAAAAAAGTAGATCATACATTAGTTTTGCATATAAAAAAGTAGATCTTACATTAGTTTTACATATAAAAAAGTAGTATAGTTATATTACAATAATAATTCTAAGGAGCTTATGGTGGAGGTGGTGGATGGTATGGTTGGAAAGGAAATAAGGATGTTGCTACTAAGAATGAAAATGATGCAATTGGATTTTGTTCAGCATACTCACGTCGAAGCCACCAAACCCTAACATCTGGATCTAAGTTCAAAAACACTTCTCATTTTATCGGTATTTGGAACATTTTGATGGCAAAATAGTACAGTTCATCTTTTTTTGGAATCTCATCTCCCAAATCATACAAAGCATCCATTGCATTTGAAATAGTATATTGAGAGTGAGGAAAAATAATTTCATTCACTGACTTCCTTGGACTAGCTATACTCTCACACAATTTCTCAATATGAGTAGCTAATGAATTTCTTGATGATTTTCTACTTGAACTTGATTTTTTTCCTTTACTGTGTACAACCCCAAGTGTTTCCTTTCTTTGATTAAGAGTTTCATGAGAAGGGTTTGGTGGTACCTCATTAGGAGGGATACCTTCATTCTCATTACTATTTTCATCTGAATCACCAAATCCCTCATTAGGTGTATCATCTCCCACAGGAACCTCACTTGGAAGAACACCAGGCGAAGGTGCCCATGCATTCTCTCCAGTGGCTATAATGCCACCAAACATTTGCCACATTAAATCATTCAATCGTGGTTCAATTTCTTTCTTCTTAAATCTTTTAAAATCAGGATTTTCCTACATAACATGTTAAATGTTATACTCAGATTTTCATATTTGTAAATTATTAATTTCAATAAACTTTATGCATTAAAATAATGATAAAGTTGACACTAATCTGTATTTTTTCAGCCTACGATTCTTCGGTAGCATCGACCGTCTTTTTAGATGGACACCATCCAATACCTGTAGATTCCTTAAACAACTCCCTCCATAACCTCCATTCCTTTTTTAGTGTATCCCACTTATTTTTCAATTGAGGTTTTCCATAATTTTTTTGTGTTTTTGTTTGAAAAAGAGCAGGGACATTTTCCCATCCTTTTGAGTTTAGATGAGTTGTCGGTCTATTACCAGCATTGACTTCATTCACGCAAAGTTCACAAAATATCAACGTCAGCTCATCATCTTAAATAGCTTTTCTTACTAAGGTACTTTCTCCCTCCATAAATTTTCGTGTCTTTACCATCTATTATTATTGTTTTGATTTTAAATGTCAACCGACATAAAACCATAAATATATAATTAGATATAATAATATAGTTTCATAAAAAATTAAGAATAACACATCACAAAAAGATGAAAGCCATAAGATGAACAATAAAGAAAAAATTCTCAAAAATCCATGGTAAACAATAACAAGTAAATCACAGTGCAAACTCTAAATTAACAGCTCTAGGTAAAATAAGAATCAAGTTTAGTTCCAAACCCTATCCCCTCTATTGATATTCCTTTTGCATTATGTTTTAAGAAAAGTAACTAACAAAGTCCATTAATAGAAATCTCACCAATCTAGTTACCTCAGTTCATTTAGCTCCAAACTAGCCCAAAGAACATGTTGATGTATTGATGGATTATAAGATATAAGCCAAGTATGACATAAACTTTAGAAAATATATCATCAGTAGAAAGATATAGTTATAAAGAAATAGTGATACCAATAAGTAAACCACTGCCAACTCACATACCACGAACATGACTACTGCCCCGTGATTCACCACAAACATGACTACTCTTCAACTCCTCTAATAATAAACAACATCATTGCCTCAGTTTTAGAAATTTCTAAATTATGGAGCATACAAATTAAGAATGACCCTTGAATTTAATCAGGAAAAGAAATACCTCTTTGGGATGATTCAGATATCGATAGTTTCTCAAAATAAAAAAAGGGGTGTTTCAAAGGTCTCTTATTGATTTCCAGCCCTGCAACAGACAACACGAGTATTCCTTAAAGTTTCAAAATTGCATTTTAATTTATAATGGAAGCAAAAGGAAACATAAAAAAAAGGGTAAAGAAATGAAAGAATGAAAAGAAATTACATACAGAAAGCATCAAGAAGAAACAAAGAGACTTTGCGCCAAAAATAGAAATGGCAGCATTGCTACAAAGGTGAGCATATGTAAGGTGATCATGAGTTAATTTCAACAGATAACATTCACCTCTAGTCTAGTATAGGAAATTAGAAAGCAACTACAAGTTCTGTTACTTTTCCTATCCATGCCCCAAAACAAACTCTTCAGCAATGAAAATCATAACACTTTTTTTCCATCTTCAGATATCATATAGTGACAGAACCTGCAATGCCCTTAGAGGTCGAAACTCAATAGTTCTAAGAAATTCATCAATAGTGAGACTATTTAGTTTCATTGATAACCTTTTCACATAATCTACTGCCATTAACATCAATAGTCAAAATGACTAACAAATCATAATAAAAATAATAGTAATAATAATAACAATTGGGACAAAGAAGAGTAGAAGAAGCCAGAACTAGAGATAACAAGAAATTAATGAAAATACCGTAAAAAAGCAGCCACAACCAAGAACAAAGCAAAAAAGAGGGGAGAAATCAGTGTTTTACTTCTCAAATATGAAAAAGAAAATGGTTGTTTCGTTCCCAAAAATAATAGTAAAAATAATAACAACTGTGACAAAGAAGAGTAGAAGAAGCTAGAACTAGAGATAACAAGAAATCAATGAAAATACCATAAAAAAGCAGCCACAACCAAGAACAAAGCAAAAAAGAGAGGAGAAAACAATGTGTTACTCCTCAAATATGAAAAAAAAATGGCTATTTCGTTCCCAAATCTGAAAATAAATAAGGTTGGGAAAGAAATTAATTTAAGTTTCAAGGATAAAATGGTAAAATAATAACTAAAAGTATGGGTATTTTTGTCTTTTAAAAATACCTACTATCCTACTGGGTTTAATTCTTCTTTGAAACCCCAACTTTTCAAAGATATCGATTGTGGTGGGTGAAATCAATTTTCACCTGGATGTCTTTGTTGAACCAAACAAAGATATCGATGAGTTTGGTAGCCCCAATTGCACCACACTGATGTTAACAGCTAAACCAAAGGAGCCCTTAATTGGGCTTTCCAAGTCCATCTCCAATATTTAGGCGTTTTGGCACCATTAAAAACAAGACGATCCAATACCATTAGCTAGTTTTGTCCATTACAGATGAAGGCCGATAAGTATGAACCACAACTTTGAACTGGAAAGCTGAGTATCCTATGTTAGTTTTGTAAAATAAATCTGAAATAAAATTTAATAAACCAGGATCTATCATATCAAATCATCAAGAATAAATCAAGAATAAAACTAGATGAGGAAGCGTACTTGAATCCATGAATTCCTTTGGAGTTTTACCGGATTTTGGGGATTTGATCTTCCAAATTAGCACACAAGAAATTCAGAGAATATCTGCTCTTTTTCCCTAATGATGGGATATTAGAAAATATATCTTGTGTATAATTTGGGGGACCATAACCCTAATATTTATAACATTGGCATATTAGTTCTAATCAAATTCTAACTAGCCCATCATTAATTAGAATTTGATTAGAAGAGTATCTATACATATTTAACCCATACTTTATTTAATAATTAAAGCCCAATAAAATTTTAACCAAATTAGATTTCTTTTAATTTGGGCTAACCTATTATGATAGTAAATAATAACATGTAATAACCCTTATTATATATGTGATGTCCAAATTTTCCAACAATCTCCCACTTGGACCACATATATATACTAATTACTTTATAATTACATGTCATTATATAACCTTATGAGCTCAAATTTTTACTATCATATCCAAAAGGTATTTCGAGCAATCTCGTCCATTAATTATGTTAACATAGAACCAAGGCGACTTTCGTTACATATATCGTAACTAAATCCATCCATGATCACGTATATTAACACAACCAAATGACATAGATCAAGTATGGATGTGTAGCATGGAAATTACATACAATATGATCTAAACATGTCTATTTCCAACTGGTCCTCCTTAGTGAGATCAAACCTTACTAAAATCAGAGTGTGAATAAACCAAATAAACTTCATTTCTGCTGAAAATAAACTTAATATCTTTAAACTGAAATAACTGAAAATGTGTCTATAACATAAAAGCATTTAAAAATACAAATTCCCACTAAAACCAAATATCCTTTAAATGACATTACACCCATATGAGCAGTGTGCTCTTATAAAACCTTAGGTATAGTTCCTTATTAGGCGGATTCGCAATCATAGAGTTTGTCCTAATATGCTTTTATAAACACCTAACAACTCTGAACTTTTACTTTAACAACCAGGAACTTAAAGTTTATGTGTTTTTACTTTGATGTGCTCCTGTTGCTACTGAAATAAAAGATTGCAATTTGTTTTCACGATTTGCACCTTAGTGAAAAAATCTTATATCCATTTTCTATCAAAATCGGAGTCTATGTACCTGATGATCTCTAACAGATTAGACCTCCAATATGTAAGCATGTAATCTTTTGCTATCTGAAAATACCTTTATAACCCTATTGGATGCTCTCCAATGGTCCAAATTAGGGTTGCTTAAAATATCTGCCTAACATCCCAATAGTGTACACAATATTCCAATGTATACAAACCTGAACGTACATTAGACTTTCCACTGCTAAAATGTAAAAAATCTAATGCATTTTTGTAATTTCAAAATCATTCTTAGGGTATTAATTGAGGCTATACTTATTATTAACAAGCAGTATGTCATTAACATATAAAACCAGAAATATGTACTTACTCCCATTCAATTTGTGATACACACAATCATAAACAATATTCATCTTAAAAACCAAACGAAACAATTATTTGATGAAACTTATGGTACCATTGACGGAAAGCTTGTTTGAGTCAATAGATGGATTTTGTCAATTTGCAAACCATATTCTTTGAGTCTTCCGACTCAAAATTTTCTGGTTGCACCATATAAATTGTTTCTTCAATGTCGCCATTAAGAAACGCAGTCTTAACATCCATCTGATGTAACTCAAGATCAAAATGAGCAACAAGCGCCATGATTATCCTAAAGGAGTCTTTCGATGAAACTGGAGAGAAAGTCTCTGTAAAATCAACACATTCTTTCTGAGTATATCTTTTAGTTACAAGACGCGCCTTATACCTCTCCACATTACCATTTGCATCCCTCTTGGTTTTAAATATCCATTTACAACCAATTGGTTTTGCACCTTCAGGTAATGGGACAAGTTTCCAAACTTTATTGTCTCGCATAAACTTATACTCATCTTTCATGGCATCAATCCACTTTTGAGAATTAGAACTTTTCATGGCCTGGTGAAAGTTGATTAGATCATCTTCCATCATTCCATTATCATCCTCATGTTCTTGGAGAAATACAACATAATCATCTAGAATAGCATTTCTCCTTTCTCTTGTGGACCTCCTTAATGACACTTGTTCTTGAGGTTTTGAGTTTGTTCTTCTGGAACAATTATCTCATTTTGAATGGGGAGTTGTTCAACATTGTCTTGCAGAGGTTCTGGATTCACTTCTTGATCAATGATAGGTATAAGGACCTGAACATCGTCAAAAGTGATAGTAGGAACTGAGTTAGAATCCAATTCCTCCTCAAAAGCAATGTCTCTAACCTTATTTCTCCCCTTAAACTCAACATCCTAAAAAAATGTTGCAGTTCCCGTCTCAAAAATATTCCTTATTATGAGATCATAAAACTCATAGCCCTTAGATCGCCCAGAATTTCCTTAACCCTTAACTTTATAGACACCAAAAAAGTCAGAAGTGATGTCATTTCAACCTTATCATTTTTAGCAAAATGTTTCTTAATTTCATCAAGGAAACCTTGGCCTGAGTAATCTTTTTAGATTCTGTGCCCTTAAAGGCTTCCAAAATGTGTCTCATGATCATTAGACTCTTGCAATTTGAATGATCCCACCTCTCAAAATCCCTTTTAATATAGTGGGTAATTTCCGCAGTGAGAGGTGCGAGTAATTCTTCCCTTAGTGCAAGGTCTATGTTCATACAGCCAAGCACTATAAATAAGTGCCTTTTCCATTCATTGAAATTAGTCCCATTAAGCATGGGTATAGAATTTATATTAGCAGATATTGTGGCAGTAGAATATGAATAAGCTGAATATAGAACAAAAAAAAATAAAAATAAGCTCACATCAATATTCATAAGTAAACAATAAATTCAGGATAATGGCTAATCCCATCTCAAGATACCAAGCACAACATTAATATCAAGTCTTTGGACAGTAATATTAACAGTAAGTGGTACTCTTGTTGTAGCAATCAAACATTGACAATAAATTATGTCAAACAATTAATTAATCTTTGGACTAACTTATTGCTCACATAAAATATCTTATAATTGTCACACATTTATCACCACAAATGTCGTTGAAATTCTTCCAAATATTAACTTACCTTTGGGTCAATTAATAAACGCATGAATCACAAAAACATATAATCATCTTAATATTTCAAATAAACTAATCTACACAAAAGAGGTCGTCGCCATTTCATCTTTCAATCAAATTAAAATATATATGTATATATATTTATCCCAAAACAACATACAATGACTTTGTCAAATATAATAATAGTTGAATAAATCATAAACCATAAATAACCTCATATAAGACTTCAAATTTAAACCAAAATAATTTGAATAAAGGTAAACCTCATCTCTAGATACCGGACACTCCATTAATATTTTATCTTTGGACAAAATATTAACTTGTAAGTGAAATATTGATGTAATAATCAAATATTGACAATAAGAACATGTCGAACTATAAATCATCTTTTGGGCCAATTTATTGCTCACATGTAAAACCGAATAATTGTCACATGTTTATTACCATAATTGCACATGTAATATTATTAACCTTCATTTAGGCCGATCAATATTAACATAACTTAAGTTACATGCACACAACCTTTTATATTTTAAAACAAAATAAGTTATGCAAAAAAAAAAAAAAAAGAAATCACTTTGGTGACTTAGTGCTTCAATTAAGTTGTTTTAAAATATATATAAACATATCAATATTCAAATTTAAAAATTACCCAATAGTCAAATGTGAAAACTATTTTTTTATCACTTTATAGACTCCAAAATAACCTAAATAATGTTGTCTTAATAATGCAATAAAAAAACAGAAAATCTTAATTTTTGACTCTTTTTTTTTTGTTCCAAAACCATATATACCAAAAGCAAACAGAAATAATATAGTGGTTCAAAGCCAAATAATTAACAAACACATGTATTCATAATTTTGACATGGATAAAAAATACCAAAGCAATTCACGCATATAAATGTATTTATAATCAAATAGAAAAACTTAACCTGAATTTACCATATAAATCTAAAGTTGTATTTATTATTAAACAGATATTCACAAGAATACTTGAAAATATTTTTAAGCCAATGCATCTCAAAAACCAAAATCATAATAGTTGGCATATCTCACAATTCATATAATAAATCATCATAATTTAACCAAATATTTTGAACCATAAGATGCCAAATCTTAAGATTATAGAACTAAACTTAAAACCAAATTATTTAAACACATATTATGATTAACATCAATTTGCATCAAAATCTAATTTCATCATAATTAAACCATAAAAATATAACCCTGATCGACTTGCCTTACATATTCCAAGTAAATCAAAATTCAAAATAAATGTTTAAACTGAATAGTATGAGAAGAATAAGCATATAAACTCAATAATAAATAATATATTCTATCAACTATATATTGCATGATTATAAAAATTGAATTCAATTGTACAATTGTTGAATCAGATTTGAATTAAAAAACGATTATAATGAAGCCCTAAAATTGAATCGATAAAAAAAATAAAACTAACAAATATTACCATCAATCTTAAGGATTCAACATATTTAATGAATTCATTGATACACAATCGGTATATAAGAGACACTTTACCTGAAGTAATCTCTTTTACTAACCATATATCATCATGTAAAATCCTGAACATAATTACTAAAGTGTCTCAAAAACAATATAATATATATATATATAATCGTAAAACTATAAAACAAGCTATTAGCGATTAACAATCCATCTATTGATATAATCAAATATATATCATAAAAAGTTTCTAATGAACCCAAACCTACACAGCTTTTTTAAATATTTATTAGAACTGTATAAACAACATAAAATTCTCAGTTTTTTTTTAATTCTCAATTAAAACTGTAAGTCTTTCTAGTTATACAAAAATTAAAACATTAAAACTTTATCTAAAACTTTAAAATTTTATTTAAAGAATCAAAACTCAAAAATTTATCAGGAATATCAAAGATTCAACATAATATATAATTAAAATATCAAATCCATAAAATTAAAAAAGAAAAACGAATCAATCTAAAAATAATAAAGAATCAGTTCATTCTCAATGATTCAACATGACAAAACTTTGATACCATTTGTTAGATTTGTAAAATAAATCTGAAATAAAACTTAATAAACTAGGATCTATCATGTCAAATCATCAAGAATAAATCAAGAACAAAACTAGATGAGGAAGCGTACCTGAATCCATGAATTCCTTTGGAGTTTTACCGGATTTTGGGGATTTGATCTTCCAATTAGCACACAAGAAATTCAGAGAATATCTGCTCTTTCTTCCCTAATGATGGGATATTAGAAAAGATATCTTGTGTATAATTTGGGGACCATAACCTAATATTTATAACCTTGGCATATTAGTTCTAATCAAATTCTAATTAATCCATCATTAATTAGAATTTGATTAGAAGAGTATCTACACATATTTAACCCATACTTTATTTAATAATTAAAGCTCAATAAAATTTTAACCAAATTAGATCACTTTTAATTTGGGCTAACCTATCATGATAGTAAATAATAACATGTAATTATCCTTATTATATATGTGCTGTAATTGTAAATTATGTGATTGTGTAACATAAATAGATTGAATCCAATTTCTATTCAAAAAGATTAAATTCAGTTGGATGTTTCATAAATAATATAGATATTTATTGAGATTTCATAATAATATAGATGTTTCATAAATTACTATTTTCTAGAATACAACTCAAATTAAAAAGCCCAATTGAAATATATTGGGCCACTAACTCCAATAGCCGATGTATTTCTGTATACAAAAGGCCCAATTGGGGCTGTTTTAATAATTTAGAAATAGCAGGTTATTTAAAAAAAGAAAAAGAACGTAGTTCCCTTGCGTTACGACAGCCACTTATTACACCCTGAAAATCTAAAAAACAACAATCCTATCCATTCGCATTCACCTTCAAAATCACGTGTTTCATCTTAATTACACGTGGTCTCTCCCTTACCCCTACTGCCTCCTCGTGGCCCATTCGGCGCGTGATGCCGACAGGCCATCCCCAATCAGATCGCACCATTTCCAAACCAGTCAAGTCAACGACACCTACCATGCCACGTCATTCCTTCACAAATTACTGGCTACAGGTTGGCTTGGCCCCGAATATTCCATACCACCCAAATTGAATATTTCTTTCAGTAGAGTAATAGAACTCTCTTTCCCAATTCCACACCCTAACGTGACCCACTTTTTCCCATTTCCTTATAAAAGGCAGGGTTCTCTAAGATTCGCAGATTTTTCCCCTTTTGGTTTATAATTTCTAGGAATATTTATCCGCCAAACAAAATTAAGATCAATTTTAATGGCTGCATCCTCATTCGATTCTCTTCCGTCATCGTCTTCGTTGATCTGTTTGGTTTCTTCTTCGCTTCGGTTTTGTTTTGTCGATCGTTTTTTAATTTCTAAGCTTTCTTCTCATCTTCAGATTCTTAGTCAACCTTTTACCTGTTATTGACATAATAAAAAGGTAAAATCCAATCGAATAGGAATCGTCTCCAACATGGGAAAACGTAAGTTTATTTTTTTCTTGATTTCCTTTTCGTTCTTTAATTTGTTTTTTTTTCTTTTGCCCTAGAATAATTTGATTAACTCTTGCTTTTTGCTTTTCTTTTTCTTACTTTACCAATTATGTTGTCATCCCTGAATGATATGAATACTTGTTGATTATTGATGGCTTTGTCAAAGCTTGTTTAAAGAATTTCATATTATTTGTTTTGGGTTGTGTTTGGTGTTGATTTTAGTTTCGTTTTATTGAAGTTGTCATTTTTATTTTAACTAATTAGAAGGAATTGTTTGAATTTGGCAGGTAAAACTCAGCGTAAGAATGCGACGATGTTAGATAGTGACGATGATAATAGTAGTGTAAGTTCATCGTCAACCATGCGTTCTGATCGAATGTCGGTGTCTGCTTCTGAAGAAGTAGAGTTTAATAAGGATAGTTTACTTGATGAAGCTGTTGATGCTTTATATGAAAAGAGGTTAGAATTAGTTGTTTGCTTATTCTTTTAACTTTCTGGATGTAATTTGATGCATTTGAATGGTTTAATTGTTTGCTGTTGTGACCGGGACATTATTATGTTAGTTGAAATTAGCTACTTTGCTAGGTTTTTGACATTAGCTAGAATTTGAGAATAATTATGCTACGAGTTGAATGTAGCTGAATTCGTGTTTTCCTCTTTTGTTGGTGAAGGGGTTCTACACGAGAGAAGGCCTTGGCAGTGATTATTGAGGCTTTCAATAGCAATTTGCAACAGGGCCAGCAGTTCGTGGAGAGGAAGTAAGTTCCTTTTTTCTAAATGTTTTCATCTTTCTAGTATTTGCTATTGCAAGAATTGCAGAGAGGATTAAGGGCATTGTTCTGTGAGATTTTATTGAGCTTTGATGAGCTGACTAGGATATCTTAATTAGTTCCTTAAAAATGGGCATGTAAAGAACTAGGATAGCATTTTATAGTGAGGTCAAGCAATTTATTGTATGTCAAATTCCATATTGTTAGATCGTTTACTTTCTATTATTAAGAGAATTGGTAAGTCTGGGTGAAAATATTTCTCGTAATGCAGAACATACGGTTTGAATACTTGGATCTTTGTGCTTTTGTTGGTCATATGTTTACTTTTGGCTGTTGTCCAGGTTTGCTACATTACTGCATCAGTGTTTGAATTCTATCAAAAAGGGGTCCAGCAAAGAGATATCTTTGGCATCCCATACCATTGGTTAGTCTCAAATACTTTTGCAAATGATCATGCTCTCATGCAGATATCAAAACACAAGGCTTCAGTATGTATTGAAGCTGTTAATGTTTTTTTTTTTTTTTTGTAGGGTTGCTGGCCTTAACTGTTGGTTCAGGAGATAATGCACGGGAAATTTTGGAAGAATCAATGATTCCTCTTTCACAGGCTTTTAAATCTGGTTCTGATCCTTCTAAGACAGCTTCAGTGAGTGAGAAATTCAATAGGAATTCATCGTACCTCTAATATTTTGTGGGTATTATGATGCTTAACCAGTTGTGGTTTCACATGACCTGGCTTCTTATTGTAGTTATTGGAGTGTATAGCTGTCATCACATTTGTTGGGGGCAATGATCCAGAAGAAACAGAAAAATCAATGCAAATTATGTGGCAATTGGTTCATCCTAAATTAGGTTCTAACGTAAGTATACATGCCTGATTTTGACTGATTGAAAAGCATATGGTGATTTATTAAGGTTCATACAGCTGATGCTCGTAACTTGTTATTGGAAGAACATGATGACTATTAATGCATTATTCACTTTCTTTATTTGCGGGTTGATTATGTCTTTTTTGACTTGTAGGTGGTTGCTGTGAAGCCTTCTGCCTCTGTAATAACAGCAGTTGTGTCTGCGTGGTCATTTCTTCTGACAACCATGGATGGTTGGAGGCTTAGTCCCAAACTTTGGCAAGAGTAAGTGGACTCTTCATACTTGATTCTCCTTTTTTTTCCCTGATAGTTTTATTGTCTTTGGAACCGCTAAATCCACTTGTATCTCAGCTAAACCAATTCTGGGATTTGAAATAGCTAAAAGAGCAGGTCAATGAACCTTGTGAAAATTATAGATACTACGGAACTACAAAATAAAACCACAATGTTGAACAACTTGATTGGCTTAATAGACTAATTAGTCTTGGCCATTTATGCAGGTCCATTACATATTTGTCTAGTTTGCTGGATAAGGATGACCGATCTGTCCGCATTGCTGCTGGTGAAGCACTGGCAGTAATTTTTGAGATGGGAAGCTTAGAAAAATTTGCTGCTGAAACTAAAGGTTCCAGTGATGGCTCAGTTTCAGAAGGAAATAAATCTAAAGAAGGATTCTCATATATACAAGGACTGAAGGGAAAAATTTTGAATCAAGTCAGAGACCTCTCAGTGGAAGCTGGTGGTAAAGGTTCTGCCAAGAAAGATCTCAACAACCAGAGGAACTTGTTTAAGGATGTGTTAGAGTTCCTTGAGGTACCGTATTATTGTCTTTCATTTCGTGAACTCATAGTTTTCAGGACTTTCATGTTAACTGTTATCTTGATGTTGTTAGGATGGTTATAGTCCCAACACATCAATGAAGATTGGTGGGGATTTACTGCAGACATCATCATGGTCTCAGTTGATTCAGGTTTCTCTTTCACTTCTCCATTTCCCATTGTTAGTTACATGCCCTTTACTTTTCATGATAATACTCAAATTTCAATCCAACAGTTGAACTTTTTGAGGTGCTTTCTTGCTGGAGGTTTCACTAAACACATGCAGGTTGGTGCTCTTTGAAGGAAGTAAACACATGTTGATGCAAATTGCTTGTATTTTATTTGCTGGTGAATTAAGAGGTTTCTTTTTCTTTTCTTTTGTTTCATTTGTACAGGAAAATGAATTCCTACAAGATATTTTTGGGTTCACTCCAAATAAAAGGAATCTTCTAGGCAGTGAACATATGTCCAACTGTGAGAAGGTAAGATTTTAAGCCTACAATTTATTGTGGGCGATGACATTTTTACAGAACAATGCTATGTTAATTATCAATTATGTTTTCCATTCTTTTATATATACATGTATTGAATTATCAAATGGTATGAAAGTAATACTGATTTCTTCTGATTCTGTGATACAGAGAATGTACAAGTCACCGAATTCAGCCCTCAACAAAGCAAGAACCCAGCTATTGAATAAGCAGCGGATGCTATCTGCGGTACGTGTCTCTGATTTGTGTTTACAAACTGATTATTAGTGAATTGGCTGGTGATGTATCTCTTTGTACTCAGGGTAGGAACTTTGGGCACTATGCTGTTAATGTAGGCGATGAAGATTCATAAGCTGCTGCCAAGCCAGAGCAGGAACACCATTAGTTCACCTGATACGCCAAACATATTGTAATCTAAATCTGATAAGCGACGAACCATTTTGGTTGTATTGGCGTGGCTTCATATACAACAAAAAAACTTCATTCTTGTTGTACTCATTATGTGATTTATTTGAAGGCATATTCCTGTCATGATTCATCATGTTTTTGCTTCCCTCCATTTCCAAGACTTTGTGACACGAGCCTGTAATCAGACAACAATTCATTGCAAATTGACTAGCTACGAGAAGAGACAGAAACGTTTCTTTTATACGAAAAACTATATGATGAAACCTAATCAATCAGTTTCATGGAGAAGTGCTTATTCATCTCCTCGATCCTCTATATGATGAAACCTAATCAATCAGTTTCATGGAGAAGTGCTTATTCATCTCCTCGATCCTTACTGTAATTATGTTTTCCCCCCTCCCACTGGACATTCTGGTACTGGGGAATTTGGGCAAGTTTTGGTGATGAATCCTTAAGTCCCAATAGAATAATGATCAGGCAAGTCATTTTAGGCTGCTTTGGAACCTCCCAACTGTTGATGACAGCGAAGGACGATTAGCTATGGGTACTGCAGTAGTCGAGCATACTTGGTGTCAACTAGTGTCGTGGTTATAAACTTTCATGATCCCCTTGCCCATAATCCGCAAAGCATTCATTTATTTTTAGTTAAAATTTAACCAACCCAAACCAAAGCAAACTACTACAAAAGAGCACTACTCCGCTCCCTTCCTTGGAAGTGCAAGATTCACGTTGATATAAGAAAAGAAATGAAAGAAAAAGGAAAAGAAAAAAAATCAATTTCGCATCCTAGCAATAGTAATAATTTCCGCCTTTGCCACAAAAACAAAAGAAATATTGCTTATGTACAGGATTAGAAATCAAACAGTACCAACAAAACTAGGGATGACTTTTTTTTCATCAATCTAAGTTTAAAACTATAACGTTCGTTCTGTCATGTAGAACCTAGCAAAACTAATAAGCTATCAGTGGACAAAAAGGCTTTCTGTACAATGGATTATGGAGATAAGCAGCATGGTTTTTTTTCTGGGTTCTTACCCTTCTGCTGGTGATGCACGAGTACCATTTATCCATTCCCAAAGATTCATACACTAGAACAAGGGATTCTCTGGAAGTAAGCCATGAAGCTCAAACCCACTCAAAGTTTGTTTCTTTGGGCAAAACCAGGGCAATGAGGCAGTCAGATGCATTAGGTGGTGCAACAGAAAGCATGGAACATGCATCTTGCGAGTATGGAAGAATAAAAAGAAGCCTGGACCACATGGATTTCATTACTGGAATCTTAATAACTCCTGCACAATCCCTCTGCTTCAAGTATGAAATAAAATCCTGAAACTGGATACAGAGGAGTTTCAAGAATAAGCCAGATACATTTTCTGAGATTTAGGCATTAAAAAATGTTTAGAAGAGAGCACTTGGCAACGCATAAGATTGTTTCAAGCTGAAGCCCGGTGGTAGCAGTAGAGAATAGAGACCCATTTAGAGGATTGGACATGAAATTTTGAGCAAAAAGAGTAGAAATTGACATATCTAATTAGGGATAAGTTTATAAACATAAGATGACTTACGCCTTTATGGTCACTTGTGGAAGAAGGGGTCAAACAACAAACTTCTCTCTGCACCACAGAAAAACACCAGTGGTTACATTTTAAAACCAGAAGACTTTCTCTGTCAAAAACAATAATAATAAAAAAGAAAAGACACTGCAAGAATCGTCAACCAAGTTCTTTCCACAATAAAAATCTGAAAATAAGGGAACATTATTGACGCACTTTATGTGGTGGGGTATTGGTGAATGTTGACTTCACATGCCGAAAATCTGTGCGCTTGGTCATGTCTAGTTTAGCAGGCCATCTGTAACATGCACCAGAGCAGAAAGTTTTAAGAAGAAATTGTTCTCTACTCCTGACAAAAATCATGACGAGATCAGAAATTAATGGGAAAGGAGAACAAAATTCATACTCTGTGGGCTCAGGACTGGCATTTGAATATTTGCAAAGATCTGAATCTAGTCTCTGAGCATAAATTGTGCAATAATGAGCTCCACTCTTACATAATGAGCCCTGCCACTGATACTTTACACACTGTTCAGAACTACCCATGTCAGTTGATTCTGCTATAGGTGGAGGAGGGGGAGGAGGAGGTGAATTAGGTGGAGGGGGAACCAGAGGTGGCAACGACTGAGGCAATGGTGGTGGAGATATAGGCGGTGGCGGCGGAGGTGGCATCGATGATAGAGGTGGCGGAACAACAGGATGAGGAAACCTCTGCTCAAAATGCTGCACTGGAGGTCCTTGCATCTGAGCAAGTGGAGTTACAGAAGCAGATACAAAGGGAGGTGGAGGTGGAGGTGGAACAGCATTGCGATGAAATGTGTTAGGCACTACACCAGGTGAAATTGGATTCTGAGGAAACTGGTGATTCAAACCTCTGGGATCCCAGGAACTGTTTGGAGGATGGTAAACAGGTCGCATAAATGGAGGTGCTTGGAGTTGTGGGGGTGGTGGTGGAGCAGTAAGGTTTTGTGTTGCTATAGGCATGCATGGCATGCTCCCAGGTGCAGAATGCATCTCACTTTCAGGTTTCTGATAACTCCATACTTGTGCAGAGGCACCAGAGACAGCACCACCACCTAAAATACCGTTGGTCAATACACAACGCTGTTAAGAAATAATGAGGATAAGAGCCAGTACTGATTATGAATATTTAGCAACTCAGCACATACGACATTACCTCCTTGTGCAGGATCTGCAATAAGGTTGCTGTCATAACCATCACCTTTTCTCACCGCACCTTCAGGAGGCCAGCTTGACTGAAATGGATGTGCACCAGGTGCTGGAGTTCCATGATTCTCCATCCTTAACTTTGGAGATACAAGTTCCATTGAGCTGCTAGACATGTTTCCAGACGTATTGTTTATTATGTCAGCATGGATAGGTGGAGCAGCACCAGACCTTCCACTGTCAACATGGGGCATAGAGACAGCAGGTGGTGCTGCATTAAATGGAGGCATATGGCCGTTTCTTTCTTTTCGATGTTGTCTAAGATGTGCCATAACAGCAGCAGCTTCTTCAGGAGTTTCATATTCCAGCAGCAATGCACATTCACAAGTAAGATCAATAACCATATAAGGACCCTTGTAGATCACTTTCCTTGATTCATGCAAAGTTTCGTCCTTTGCCCATTGACTCGGAATGTTTCCGACATAAACATGAGAACTAGAACCAACAGCAACACCATTCACAGAACCCCTGCTTCCCAACCCTATATCCATGAACATTACTCGCCAAGGAAAACAGCCACGGATATATTCCCTAGCTCTTATCGCATCAATGATGTTTCTATACTCAACTAAAGCAAATCCTTTAACCGGAAAGAAGAAAAATTGCTCAACGGGACCAAACCGCTCTAGCTCAAACCTTATGTAACCCTCAGATGCATCAGGCCCTAAAGATCCCAACCATAGCTGCCGAGAAGCTGAGAAAATACCCAAGCTAGCAGGATCACTATCAAAATACCACACACTTAGAGAAGATGCTCCATAACGATTACTGGGTGATGCCAAAGCATTGCTTACACCTCCACTAGCAGATCTTAAGGCAGAAGTGCCGCTTGAATTTGAACCTTGACTCATGTCAACATTCTTAAAGTGATTTCTACCCTCAAAAGAATTACCCCTTAAGTCCCGTGGGGTTCTAGTAGCAGGCGAAAGCAACTGATGGCTTGATTGGTCCCTTGGAACAGAAGACCTACTACTGGTCAAATCCCCATGGTCATGCCTTTCGAAGTCCATGGACCTTGAACCTCCACTATCATGACTAGAACCAGCATTTAAGTGGAGATTGGTTTCTGTAGGAACAATGTGGGGATTCAGATATTGACCTGACAAATTTTCAATACAAGTCTCATTGCTTGATTTACCTCTTCCAGATTGGTCACTCAAGGTTTCATGTTGATTAGAACTTCTAGAAATCAAGTTCGACTGACTAGAAAATTTAGAGGAATAATCCTCATCCTCATCACTGTCTACTAGACTGGCTTCCATATTAATACCTTTCCCAAACAATTCAAAGATTCCTTCCAAGCTAGATACAATCTCTGGCACAGATTTAGACGGAGATGACTTGCATAATTTCTTGTACTTTAAGAGCATCCAATTTCTCAAGGATGGATTTTTACCAAAAACCTACATAAAATTATATGAGATGCAACGAGGAATGAGCAATTGACAAACATAAGAAAGTTTTAGAATACAAAGAAAAAAACACATTCATACACCAAGGTAAATAATCCTACTTCAGAATCAGAATTAAGAATTTGGAAACAAGTTAACCACTAAAGTCCATTAAATTTATTTGATAGGTGAGAAATTATAGAGCATTACCAGACCCAACAAAGAGCTCTTCAGAACAGAAGATGAATCTTCTATGGCAGTGCAACTATCTGATCCAGGTGTCTCACCAGAAAGCACACTGGTTTTGGTGCTTGCTCCAAGGGAATCCATACAGCTTTTAGGTTCTACTTTTATTTTATCTAAACCACAAGTGGGATCAAGATCATCAAGCCTGCCTGTTGCATGTCTCAGAAAATATAGCCCTTTATCAGCTTCATCAGTTTCAGATGACCTGAAGAGCTCAAAGCAGGCAGAAAGCAATTTTTTTGGACAACAGAATAGAATCCGGAGTAGACTCAAAATTTGTAATTTGAATAACTTAATCAATGAAGATTCATCTTCATCAGAAAATTTTTGCTTTAGCTTGGAAAACATTTCATCAGAATCCAGAATTTTACAAATATCTCTATCAACAATTTGAAACAAATCCTTCCCCCGGAAGGATGCTATGAGAAACGAGAGAACGTTCTGGAAAACAGTTGAGCAGACGCCTCTTGCAACCAATGAACTTGGTGCCTCTATAGAAGCTGTCGAACAAATATCAGCCAGACCAAAAATGCAAGCTTTAGCAGTTTGGAATGCGACATTGTCAGCATCTTCTCCCCTACTTATCACTGCCAAGCTAGAGTTATGCACATCGATGATGGCTTTCGTAGCAGAATCAAGAGCAGTTGGACAGTGTGAGGCATATCGAGGAACAAAATCGGCCACAAGACGCTGTACACTTAAACAACCTGCAAAGTAGTAGAAAATAATGTTTCCTAAAAGAATTTCAGTGCATAACTAAAATGTATATCATTGCCCAAAAGATTCTAAAGAAGTGATGCTCCATTCAAAAACAATCAAATTATAATATACTTCCAGCTCTTGGAAATCTACTAATTAACTAGAATTCAGCTCATTTAGATTACAATAAAGGACCTTCCTTTTTTTTTTCTTTTCTTTTATTTTATTGTGATTCTGATTTCTGACCAAACATGTATAAAATTTATTAATTTTTCCCCTTCGACTGACCGAGGATCAAAATTCAATGCCAGCAATTATAAGAAAAAAGCTAAGGGAGAAGAGTAAAAAGAAGCTGACCTCTAGAAGCAGTTATTAGAGCATGGTAAGCTTGTTCAAGCTCAGGCATGCACCGGGCATCTTTGCCTTTCAGGGAAATGCAAGACTTAATCCTTTTGTAATTCTCGTAAACACTTCGAATCTCGTCCCTGTTTCTCCTCCTCAAGAGAATTTCCTCTTGAGACAACGGAGGTGGAGTGGTCGGTGGAGCCACGGAGGTCTCCGGCTGAGACACGGTATCCGGTGGCGGATCGAACAGCCTTCGCTTCTTCAGCGGTTGTTCGGAAGATGACATCGCCATGGGTGCGGATAGAAAGATGAGGGAGGCGACGCCGAGCGAAGCGGTGTTTTTGCGTCTCGCGACAAGGAGTCAGAGCGTTAAACTGTTAGAGGAGGGTAGGAGTTCGATGGGTTTTTGGATATTAGGTAATGACATCCGGACCCTGTGCCATTACGGGCCAATACACTTACAATCCACGTGATAGCTTATGGATTTTCACGAGTACGGCCCAATTCATGATGTATAGGTTTTCATTTGGTACGTATAATTTATTTGCTAGTCGTGATTCGTGAATTCTATGATATCATTTTATTAGTAAATTTTATCTTTTAAAAAAAAATATATAAATATTTTACAACGAGGTTTTAATTGTATTCACATTATTAAATACCTCTCGTAGAGTCTAATTACATATTTAACTCTACTAATATATTAGTTTTGTTATACAAAATTAATTTATTTGTATTAAGGTTGATTAATTATATATAAAATTAAAGGATATGAAGCGAAAACATAGTCTCAACCTTTTGAGTTTCGAGATAATATATAAATTTATATTATAAAGATGTAAATACTATTCTCCATAATTTTTATTGAAATTAAGAAAATATGAATATCTTTCTTATTAATTGTAGGACAAGAGATATCCGAACTATCGTGGATCCACTGAATCAGACAATAAGCTTGGCCTTTTGGGTACATTCACTTAGGAATACAAAATACAATGACATAAGAAACAAATGTGATATAATTCTTTATAAAAGCAAAGAGGGGTAATTACTCCTCCTGATCAAAAAATGTAATTAATTTTCATTCACATTTCTCAATACTACAAGTCAGCAAATATATATAATATTAATTTATTTTTTATTTTGTTTTTGAAAATTTGTCGTCAAATCAACCAAGCAGCTTCTTCGAGGGTCACAAAAGAGTGCAGATTTTGTCGTTGAGACCGATATCAACGCCATTGTAAGCAATGGGAGCATACATCCACAGTTCATCAGAGCTTAAAAGCTGCAGTCAACGGAGAAAGGAACATTACTACAATATGAATGTAATTTGACTTCAAAATCTTTTCAGGGTCTAGATTAGGAACAACCCTTTTCATGGTTTCTTTTAAGGGTTTTGTTTCATCCACCCATTTATTTTTCCCCCCTAATTACCTTGATTTGGAGCTGCAAGAACTTCACATAGTGAACAGCCTCTTCAAGCATTGTGCTGATATCAACCTTTGTTCCGTTGGGGACAAGGTTCTGTAAAGTTCTCAGTCTCTCATTTATCCTTTCTCTTCTCTTCTGCAATAATCAAATCAAGCAAAAAGGGTTTCGATATTTGTCTTTCTCTCAATGCAATGTGTAATATAGGTAGCAAATATCTTTACCCTTGCATAGAGGCTTTGGGGATCAGTTGCAGACCCTCTACTGGCTCTTTTCTTTCCATTTAAGTTAACAGCTTGAGATGCTTTGGGATCTGAAGTTGCCAGTGCCACCTCATTAGTGTCCCGACAAACATTATCATCATCTGAACTTGAGGTGCTAGAACTCTGTCCATCCGAACCAATGGTACTCTCTTCGCTGCCATTTAAATTTTTCTTCTTCAATTGCACATTGTTCCAAGCTTTTGCCGCCTGCATTTCCAAACCATGAATTACGACTGCTATAATGAAGATTATATATGTGTATGTGATAGCTTAGGATTCTTTATTCTCTTACATCTTTTGAAACCCGAGGTCTTTTCTTTGTGGTGTCAGATGAATAGGTACTGATTTTATCCCCTTCATCATGCAGTTCCAGCACATCAAACTGCCTCTTGAGCAGAATTTCGTCCGCAAGCACAGCACTATCAGCTGGATAGCCGCCATCTAATTTTGGTAAGCAGTCGGTGATCGAGTCTTCGATGACGTTAACCGTGTCGTCCATTGCTATGTTGGGGAATGCTGGGGGAAACGAGTCAGTAATTTTATCACTCCCTCCGCCAATGTCCATTGGAATATCCGAGGACATGGTGATATCATTTGTTACAGCCACATGACTAGAACCACCAAGGAAAGAGGTTTCATAATTTGGAAGGGGAGCAAAAGTATTACTGCTAGAATTGCTACTTTGATTACTTTCCTGAGTTTTGTAGTGAAAATGAGAGTCGAGAGCATTGGAAGAACTAAACAAACTCTGACTGACCCCAGCAATGCTCATATCGGCTTCAAGATTAGGAACAAAAGTCGACGGATTTATGAAGCTCAACCGCTCGTCATGCTCCAGCGGAAACGAAAACTGATTAAGAACGTGGTGTGTGAAATCCAGATGATCTTCATTGGAGAACATTATGTTAAATGAGTCCCAAGCTCCATCATGAAAAGCTGCAACAGACTCCATCTTATCTCCTGTAAATTGAGAAGCCTATGGGGAAAACAAGGAAGGGTTTGTTTGAGGTGAGGAAAGAATTAGGGACATATTTATACCCCAAATTCTAAAGAGAATGTTAGCAAGGATTGACTTCCATTCCTAATTCCAAAATCATTATTCTGTTACTAATCCAGGAGTCCACAGATGGGGCCAAAACCAGGCAAAGTACAGCTCATAGGAAGGCCAAGTTCATGCATTGTTGGATTAAACTAATTGAAAGTGTTCAGTGACCCTCAAACACCGTGGACCTGATAAAATTGCAGTTACAATGACTTAATGGTCCAAGAACAATCATTGAGAGGTAACTAAATGTGATTAATTAGCCATTAATTAAGTAGGTGAGAGTGAATGAAGCACGCGTATGAATTCGACTAATCCTCCCACCAATGAAATGTCACAACGTGGGACTCTCCCTTGAATATAATAGACATCAAGAACGTTAAGCAGATTAAACAAACAAACAAAGACTGCAGCTATAGGACGGCCCTGCACATCGTGAGGAAATGAGACTACATTCTTTAATTAAAATAAACTTAAAAAATCCGACACCGTAACCGCCAAACTCCTTCCCTGTCCTTAGCTTTAACTTGCTAGCTATGATCAATCTAATATTATATATTGGTAAGAGTAAGACTGGTACAAAGTCATTCCTTTACAGCTGATTAGTTTTAACAGTTCAAGTTCAATACTTGAAGCCATCGCAAAGGAAAATTCATAAGCACAAGCTTCTGCTAATACTGCAGCAATGAAATCTACAGGCAATAATAAGATAACCATTAATCAAGCTTAAAACCCTCGTCAAAACTGACGTGTCAGACAAACAGAGGAACTTGCACCGGCCGTTGCACGACCTTTCAAACATTTATGTCGGAGGGAACTTAAAGAAAGTGGGATTTTTAACAAATCAAAATCTGATATTGGAATTTAGAATTAGCACTTTCCATTTCATGTCTCAACAAAACTATACCAACGACCATGTAATTTGGACCATCACTCTTTTCCCATCTGTCCATTTACTAAAACGACATGTTTCAAATCATTGTTTCCCTGTAAACGACACTAAACACTAATTAATATTAATTAATTACTTGATGCAATATAAAAGCAAGGTGAACCGCTTCACTTGACAAATCTGAAAGAGATAGTTAACTTTGGTAAACTCTTAATTAAATTAATTTTATTGATGTAGATTTTTGTAATTTACATAGATTAATCCAGAATAAATATGATCTCTTAAAATAATCATGTTAATGTGAGCCGTCTGGTTGGTATAACTTGGCTTTCATAATCAATATTATGTGCGTGAGCTCAGTCCACAGTTACCAAAATTTTAATTTGTTTTTGCTGTTTGTCTCTACAAAGTTTAATCAAAAAAAATATTTAGCCCATCAAAAATTGCATTTTCATATTGATAAAAAAATTATTCATTATTGACTAAAACAAAATAATAAATGTTATTATTGACTAAAACAAAATAATAAATGTTCTTTTTTATATAAATAATAAACATTCTGTTTTTTCATTTATTACACATTTTCAATCTATAGTATAGTACATTGAATATACAAGTTTGTCAAGATCCATGTATAAAAAAAACTTTACAAAAAAAATGTCAACACATGTTTTATATATACAAACAAATTAACAAAAAAAAGTCAATATATATGATATATATAAAAAAAAAAAAAAAAAAAGAGGTTAAAATAGATACACTATGGATACTCTTTTATTGAACCAATGTCACAAGTTAATTTGACATCAATAAAAACTCTTTTTAATAAAAAAATGAATATTAATTTAATTGTATTTTCATCTTTTATTACTTTTATATGAAATGTTTAAATAAAACTACAACAAAATTCAAATGTCTAAAGATTGAACCCAAATTTAAGGGTAAATTTAACCATAAGCTCTTTATCATATTGTGTATAACTAAATTATTAATTAGTTTTTGTATAAATATAGGTCCTGTTTAGTAATTGGTTGATAGTTGATTATTGATTGCAATAGCTAGTTTGACCAATTGATTCTATTAACTCTTTATTTAAAAGTGTTTGGTAAAATTTAGCTGAAATTTGATATGTGTAAAATGACAAATAAACGCATGACACATTTTATTATTAAATATTTATTTGTTTATAATGCTTTAGCGCTTATTGGGTGAAATTATTGAAATAAAGCACTATTACCAAGGAATTAAAACAACCATTATGAAAATTAATTAGTGAATATTTTTAAAATTTTAAATAAACAAATTTCTTAAGTTTCTTATTTGCAAATATTAACTTCGTGGAAATTGATAAATATTAATAGTGTATCAATATAATTGTAACTATATTCTAAGTGATAATTATGTCATGTTCTTAGTATGTAAATTAGTGATAATTATGTCACACTCTAAATAAATTTGTGAAGTAGCATGTTTTAATTAATATAAAGTTGCATAAGAAATTATTTTACCCAAGTAAATTGAAAATAAATTCAGAGTACATAAATATTCAAGGATGAATGGGCTCGATTGAAAATTTATCGCGGCAATGTTGATTTTTGTAGATTCACGATGGAGTTTTTTTTTTTTTTTTAAAGATTTACTTTGCACTTTGGAGATGAAAGTGAAGATGGGAGAATGGAGGCTACTGATATCTTGGCACCCCTATTAGGTTTGAGAGTGTGTGGCAAAGGTAATAATTTTTGAGCAAACATGGTCAAATATGTCATTGCACATATCTCATTCCCAATCAGTTGTTGAAAAAAGTTGTTCATTCTAACATTTTTTGTTTTGGAGGTTTTAGCTCAACAACTTTTTACAAACTTCCATTCATCAAATACTACAATTAGAAGATTTGACTACTCAATTCTCCATTTGTGCCCAAATCAGCTAAAAAAAGTCCAAAACTCTATTTACCAAACACCTCATAATTTTAGTTGTACATTTTTTTCACCCATACAGTAACTATAACAAAATCTAATATGTATAATGTCACATATATATTACGTAGGTACATAGTTGTTTTCCTTACTGTTGAGATATTATACATAGGAGGAAATAGAGAGAGGGAGTCCTTTTTCCATGTCATGGTTATGGACTTTGATACTCTTAGCTATGGTCCTGAGATGTCAAGCGTCAAGTCTTTACTAGTGGATTAGAGATGAGTGGTGAAGTGATTCACTATAAACTTAAGTAAAATGGCAATTGAATATAATAATTGGAGTTAGAAATCACAATTAATAAGTGGTGCTTATTTTCATAAAGATGTACCAAAAAATAAATGAGATCCTTTTTAGTGTTAAGCTAAAAAATATGACTGAAGAACGTGTGTGTTTCAGAGGTTTATTGAGCTACTGCTCAATCTCAAATGTTGAGGAATAACAAGCTATAAGTATCCATATAGTGAATATATATTATTGCTATGAGAGAAAAAAGATCTCCCTCAATTAAAAAAAGACAAATCAAAATGGTCTTCTTTGGAATTATTAGGTTCGTTAATTATGAAATATTCAAGAAAAAAGATTGTAGAAGCTTCAATCCTCTTAAAGATTTATGATTTAATTTTTTTAATACAATTTTCTATTGTCTTACCTTTTGCTTGTAATAAATAAACTACATAAAGTCAATGCTCACTTAATTTATATTTTATAGGGGCATTTAATTATGGTTTAAAAATCATAAACTAAGTAAAATGTCAACTTTTATTATTAAAAATTATATATTATTTCATGGGAAATATGAGAATTAATCAAATAAAGATGAAATAAAATGAACCGATTATGTATATTTAGCCCCCCAGGGACCAATTCCAAAACAAGTCAATTCCATACTTCTTAACTTTTTTTTTATTGGGAAGATGGCTGACTAAAATAAGTCATAAAATTAATTCATTTTTCTTTGTTTTATTTAGTATATATATTTTAGGGAAAAAAGTTTGAGAATAAATATTCTGGAAGAGCATGCGGGAGGAAGGTTATTTGAAAAGAAACAAGTTTTATTCGAACTTCTGACTTTAAAAAATTTATACATACAAGTTCATGATTTGGTATTAGACCACTATCAAGTAAGACTAAATCCACAGACAAGGACAAAACCATAATAAAGAAAAAAAGTGATGTAACAATTCGATTTTGGGTCTAGTCGGAACAGTAGTTTCGGGACCACAAATCCGACGCAGTAAAATTCATTTTTATTATATTTTTATGGTCTACAGTTTTATGGAATGATTTCGTGAAAATTTCGTTCAAAAATTGTGACGTTTGGGCACTCAATTTAGTCAAAAAGACTAAATTAAAAAAAGTGCAAAACTTGAATTCTATATGTTAAAGGTGTCCAATTGCTATGTGATAACATTCTAGAATGACATGTTTTTATGTGCTAATTGTATATTAATTTTGAATGTGATTCTACTAATTTGGGCTATTTATGGACTTTTATCTCATAGGGACTAAATTGGAGACCAATGCAAAATTGAGGGCCAAAATCGTGAAATTAAAGATGAAAATGGACCAATGTGCAACAAAGGGAAAAGACGGTGCCAAAAGTGCAAACATGGAGGGCAGAGGGATTGAAATGCAAAAAGAAGAGACTTTGCTTTATCAAATTCTATTTTAATTATATAAGGATAATTAATATTAGGATAATTATCTAGGATTATTTGATTTCTTTATTTATCTCTATTTATCTTTAATTAAATTGTAATTATCTTTGAGAGTTTGAGTAGAATTAGGCTATCTACTCTAAGCACTATAAATAGGGGATGAAGTAACTCATTTGGGTTGATCATCTTTTTCTGTACACTCCTCCCCCATACGTTTTTGTGCTTCCTTTATTTTCTTTCAATAAAAATTCCCCTTTCCATATTTTTATATTTTATTTACTTTTTCACCACAAATATGAGTCACTAAATTCCATCTAGCCGAAGGTTGTCGAATGCCCCAAAAAGGGTTCTTGAGGCTTAGAAACCGTACTTAACTTTGTCGCCCAAGTATTCATCGTTTCTCCGCATTACGGGGCTGACGCTTCCGTCCAGGTCCCTTTAGAAGTAACCCTTTCAACTTATGCAAAGGCGGTCGCTTTGTGTGTTTTGGGAGGATTGCACCGTCGGTTCGTGAGCTTACTGCGTCAGAGGTTAGCGAGCCCAAGAGACAAAATGGCGTGGGATTCGCCATTGAGAAACGTTGATCTAGCGCAAATGACTCCACAAGAGCAATAGCAGGCTAGAGTCAGGCTCCCTAAATTCATAAGGTCAAACTCTTGGAGTTGGTGGTCGTAGGCGTCCTCTTCCACTATAACTGGCTTACTTGGGCAGAGGAGGGTCATCCAAAAGCCGAAGACGGAACCAAGGAGGAACGAGACAACCGGAGGCTGGAATATCTCCACATAAGAAACTTTTCTCTAAACCCTTTCTTTTTATTTTCCTCATTTTAATTCTCGTAATTTATTCTCGTGATTTCAATTCGTCTTAAATTCTGTTTTTATTATTATTTTTCCAGATCGAAAATTATTAATTCTGTTTTTTTATTTTTCCAGGATCGCAAGTTTTCTTGGGCACGATTCTGCCCAGGATCTCGAGAAACAGGCATTTGTATAATCCGATCCCTGTGGATTCGACCCTACTTGCCCTTTATTGTTATTTTCATTATTTTGCAGGGAGTAGGATATATTTTGGTGCATTCAACGACGCATCACTATGAGATTTTAAATTAGATGTTCTTAGATGGTAATTAAATCATTGGTTAAGTTGGTGGACAAAAATGAACATGGTTTGGTATGTTTCTAAAGTTTTTCATTAAGGGCATTTTAGTAATTTGGTAATTAAAATGAATTAAAAAGTCAAAATAAAGCCAAATTTGTCCATCTTCTTCTTCCTTGGCTGAATTTTACATGGAAAAGACATGGCTAGGGTTTTTCAAGCTTCCAAGCTCGATTGTAAGTCCGTTCTAGCCCCATTTTTAATGATTTTTATGTTTTTAATATCCTTGTAACATGATCTATCTTACCCATGTTGAACATGTATGTATTTTGATATTAGATGGTAGAAAATGCATTTTTGTTGATTGTTAAACGACTTTTGCTAAGTGATTTTCGGTAAAAATGTAAAAAAAGGACTTATTTGTAAAAGTTATAAAATATGGTGTAAAAATGTGAATAAATGAAAATTGTGGGCTGTTATAAGCATGTATAAGGTTCGGCTAGGCATGGGTATTGAAGAAATTGAGTACATTTCATTTTACGAGCCTAGGGACTAAATTGTAAAAATATCAAACTTTAGGGGCAAAAATGTAATTTTTTTCATAATGTGAATTTGGGCTGATTTGAATAGTGTAATGATTAAATAAGTTAAATGTAATATTATAGATCGAGAAAAATTAGGTTCGGAGTTAGAACAGGGGAAAAACGAGTATTTGACGATTTAGTCCTTTCTGTCGTTTTTTACATCGAGGTAAGTTCGTATGTAAATAATGTAATGTTATATTTGTATTTTAATGTTTTGATATTGCATGAAATGTATGATTGATTCTATGAGTATATTCGATGAAGTTTTGGCAAGAGAGAAAATCTCGATTGAACCTTAGGAATAGATTAGGATACAAGTGACATGTCACTAGGAACCCATGTGATTATGTGATTTATGAGTCCCAGGTGCTGGTCCTATACGTCTTACTGGTGGCTGGGTATACTGGCATATGTTGCGGATACTTGACAGCTTGTGTGAGCAACACCGCGTAGCTACGTCTCGACTGACAACTTGTGTGAGCAGGCCCGTGGATTTGCTCGAGAACGAGCCTATATGTGTTAATTGTAGTAGCATTGGCTACATATGTGGCACTTAGGTGCAAAGTCTTCCGTGTATCCGATAGTATTCCAAGTGGTTCAACGGGTATGTCAAAGACGAGAAAGTATGTAAGTATTACGAATTGGTACCGGTATGTACGTAAAGTTTATAAGCATTAACTTCATGAAATTGTGAGTTCATGATTTCCATGAGAATGTTTTTGTGAAAACCTTGTGATTTTTGGTCTATACTTGTGATTTATGAAATACATGGTAAATTCGATTGACGATTATGTGATTGGCTTTCGGGCCAAATTGAGTTATGATGTGGCATATTTTATTCACACAAATTGTGATTTATTGGATATGAGAAAAAGGGAAGATTGGCATAATTGCTTGTTGAAATGGTTATGGAAATATGAAAAGATAAGAGTTTAGGTAATTGAAAGATGTTAAAGTATATGCTTGAAATGTAAATACTCATAATTAATGTGCATAGTTACTACGAAATTTGAAATGATTCGTTATTTGTTGTAATCTGATACAAAGGAGAAATTATGGTTGTTAGGCTAATGCCAGTATATGTTAAATTATGCTTTTAAGTTGATAGAGTAAACAATGTGACTGAATAAATTATAACTGTGAGATTTATAGCAATTTGTACTATCTTATGTTTATATTGTTGAATTTGGTAAATGATTGGTAAGAGTTGCTTATTATTTTAGTACGGACTTACTAAGCTATATATATAGCTTATCCACCCTTCGTTTCCAATGTTTTATAGGGTTATTGAGCTAGCTCAGGTTGGAGATCTCCTGAGATCCTATCACACTATCAAGCTGTCATTTTGGGTATAAATGAATTTCAAGTATTTTAAGTCTATGGCATGTATAGGGACTAGGTTAATTTGTTATATGTGTTATGATTAATTTGTCCATATGTGTTGGCTTGTAATTGTTAATGCTTCATCTTATATATAGCCATGAATGATGGCTTATGCTGATTATAAGTTTATTCGTATGTTAATGCCTTCTTGTGAATGTGAAATTAGTATGTTTTTAATGGGCTAAGTATAATGCTTTAAGCATGATAAATGATGGTATAAGAATGACATGTTATTGTCTTGGTTGTGGTTGTTTAGTTGCTCTTATATGCTTGAATTTGTGCCATGTGATGTGTTGATGTGTGCAAGTGTGGGTGACAAAATGACTTGGTAAATTGCCTTGTTTTTGTCCACACGGGTAGACACACGAGCGTGTGTTAAGGCCGTGTGTTACACACGGTCTGCCCCACAGACATGTGATTCGGCCGTGTGTCCCCTGCACCTTTATTTTGGAAAAACAGAATGTCTAGAATTGAGCACACGGGTGTGTGTCTCAGCCATGTGTGCTACACGGCATAGCACACGGCCGTGTGGCACAAGTCAGAGAGCACCCTAATTTGAACACGGCCTAAAGCACGGGCGTGTCCCAGGGTCACATGGGCATGTCCCTTGGACCACGCGGGCGTGTGAGCCCTGCTTCTAGCAAAAATTTTCTAAGTTTTGTAAAAATTTCTAAAGTACTCGGTTTAGTCCCGAACCACCTCCAAAGCATGTTTTGGGCCTCGTAGGCTCGTATCAGTGACTTTATGATTGAATATGAATGATTTTAATTTGGACGCAAATTTATGACTCGAAATTGTATGAATGCTTGTGTTATAAGTTCGGTAATACCTCGAGCCCTATTCCGGCGTTGAATACGGGTAAAGGGTGTTACAGGGGATAATAGCAAGTGACAAAGTTACTTCTCAAAAAACAGATCCTGGTTATATATTTTAGTAAGAGGTTCAGCATTCATAATACTTAAATTTGTTTAACCGGGCAAAAAAAGACCACCCATAAAACTCCAAACAACCAAGAAAACAGTCTTCTTTATCCAAATCCTCATATCTGTAATGGAACTCATGCCCATTCATCGGCACCTGAATGTCTCCTTGTTGCATCTTCATTTTTAGAACCAAACAAAAACTTAAGGTTTGGAGAAGAAAAGAGCCCCGCACTTGAGAAAAAAAAAATTAGACAGAGAAACATACAATTAAAAACTCGACATATTAAAGTTAGGAAATTTTTATAAGGGTTAAAATAAAAATATAAATATTGGAGACAAAGTATGCCAAAATAATTAAATTGAATTACTGATCTTAGAATTTAAAATAGCGATACAACCATTTTATCCCATGGCCCAAGATCAGTGATGCCCCCATTGAAATTGATATAATACATACCATGAATGTAATATCTACACTGACTAATTGCCACATTTGTGAAATGATGACGAGACGGAAAATACCCTCAGCAGTTGGCAAACTAGTTTGATGCTATGGAGCCCAAGGCAGGGTGAAAAGCTAGTCTTGAGTCCAAAAATTAAAATGCTTGGCAAACAAAATAATGCAAGACAATAGTTGCTTAATGTTGTCTCAAGGAGGGTGATGAATGGTGCAGAATACGAGAGTTTACACTAGTCTCTTCGCTTTGGAAGTTCAAAACTAACTGCGAAATTCTTTTACCCGACGTGTTACCATGTCTATAAATTTTCCCCTGAAACTTTGTGCAAAAATTGTCAAACTACATATTATTTGTTATATGTAACCATACTTCAATCATTGGCTCATAGGTGATAAAATGTGAATTGTTTTTTTACTTAGGCATAATTTATCGAAATGTGCTCGCAATGAGGTATTTGTTCGCATCAAAGGTTAAAACCGGTGAATTCAGTTTAAAAACACAGCAATGCCATTAACAACATAATATACCTTTCATCATATGATACAAGGCAAATCAACCATCCTTACAGGCAGGAACATAAAGCTTTGTCCTCCATACACGCTCTTTAGAGAAACAGGAAACATCAACATCTAAGTTATCATACTTCTTAGTTCAACCTAACGTCTCACCTTATTTACCTAATGTAGCTCTTTTTATTTAACATAGTAGTTATTCGAGGCTTTCGGAGAAAGTTCTAGCCATGTTGCAACACTCAATGAGGGCCAATAAACAAGCTCTTGCACCACAAAATATGTAAGATGATCAAGTGGAGCTTACAAGAACAAACAGTGGTTTCTCTCCTAACCGTTCTCGTCCCTGAAATATAAAACGAGAAAACATTAAAAAGGAAGCGGATGACTAGGCATAAATGTATAATATACTTTATCCTTGACTCATAGCACATGAGACATCAGAAACCAACATTAAACACTAGTAATTTCAAAGGTCGACTAGTTGACACATCATACATGAAATCAAGAAAGGTGTATAGCAAAAACTGAAACGAAGCTATATTTTAAAGCTCCAATAGACGTAGTTTTCAATTTACTGTCAACACGGGCCTAAAATTTTCCATGCAAACTTACATCCATGCTTCAATGTTGTAGTAGAATTTGATATTAACATTAATGATTACATGAAACTTATTGCCATAGACTTTGTTAGTTTTATTTTAATAGAAATGCACAGGGCCTACCATATAAACCTCCAATGGACATAAAAGGAAAAACAAATGAATGAATGCAATTGATAAAAGAATAAGAGGTATCATATCTTTCGAAACCTTGCATCATGCTCACAAAGAATACTTACAGTTGTATTGAAGATGACATTGACATTATTTTATCTCTAAGAATTTATTTCTGGCCTAACATGTTCCAGCATAGGTTAGCCTATGAAACAAGCAGATATGAGATTCATTCTTTCACCTAGTATGGCGTTAGGAAAGCCCAACAATTCTGATCACCTTAAGTAATACCTGGCAGACTTTTCCATATACACGATCTACACTTTTTTTTTTTGCCCTTTTAAAGATGAATTAGAATTCTAAAAGTTTATAATTACTCCCTTGATATGCGCAACTATAAGCTGCTCCATAGAACATTTATGAATAAGTTAACTAGCGCAAGCACAGCACTATCAGCTGGATAGCCGCCATCTAATTTTGGTAAGCAGTCGGTGATCGAGTCTTCGATGACGTTAACTGTCGTCCATTGCTATGCTGGGGAATGCTGGGGGAAACGAGTCAGTAATTTTATCACTCCCTCCGCCAATGTCCATTGGAATATCCGAGGACATGGTGATATCATTTGTTACAGCCACATGACTAGAACCACAAAGGAAAGAGGTTTCATAATTTGGAAGGGGAGCAAAAGTATTACTGCTAGAATTGCTACTTTGATTACTTTCCTGAGTTTTGTAGTGAAAATGAGAGTCGAGAGCATTGGAAGAACTAAACAAACTCTGACTGACCCCAGCAATGCTCATATCGGCTTCAAGATTAGGAACAAAAGTCGACGGATTTATGAAGCTCAACCGCTCGTCATGCTCCATGAAACGAAAACTGATTAAGAACCTGGTGTGTGAAATCCAGATGATCTTCATTGGAGAACATTATGTTAAATGAGTCCCAAGCTCCATCATGAAAAGCTGCAACAGACTCCATCTTATCTCCTGTAAACTGAGAAGCCTATGGGGAAAACAAGGAAGGGTTTGTTTGAGGTGAGGCAAGAATTAGGGACATATTTATACCCCAAATTCTAAAGAGAATGTTAGCAAGGATTGACTTCCATTCCTAATTCCAAAATCATTATTCTGTTACTAATCCAGGAGTCCACAGATGGGGCCAAAACCAGGCAAAGTACAGCTCATAGGAAGGCCAAGTTCATGCATTGTTGGATTAAACTAATTGAAAGTGTTCAGTGACCCTCAAACACCGTGGACCTGATAAAATTGCAGTTACAATGACTTAATGGTCCAAGAACAATCATTGAGAGGTAACTAAATGTGATTAATTAGCCATTAATTAAGTAGGTGAGAGTGAATGAAGCACGCGTATGAATTCGACTAATCCTCCCACCAATGAAATGTCACAACGTGGGACTCTCCCTTGAATATAATAGACATCAAGAACGTTAAGCAGATTAAACAAACAAACAAAGACTGCAGCTATAGGACGGCCCTGCACATCGTGAGGAAATGAGACTACATTCTTTAATTAAAATAAACTTAAAAAATCCGACACCGTAACCGCCAAACTCCTTCCCTGTCCTTAGCTTTAACTTGCTAGCTATGATCAATCTAATATTATATATTGGTAAGAGTAAGACTGGTACAAAGTCATTCCTTTACAGCTGATTAGTTTTAACAGTTCAAGTTCAATACTTGAAGCCATCGCAAAGGAAAATTCATAAGCACAAGCTTCTGCTAATACTGCAGCAATGAAATCTACAGGCAATAATAAGATAACCATTAATCAAGCTTAAAACCCTCGTCAAAACTGACGTGTCAGACAAACAGAGGAACTTGCACCGGCCGTTGCACGACCTTTCAAACATTTATGTCGGAGGGAACTTAAAGAAAGTGGGATTTTTAACAAATCAAAATCTGATATTGGAATTTAGAATTAGCACTTTCCATTTCATGTCTCAACAAAACTATACCAACGACCATGTAATTTGGACCATCACTCTTTTCCCATCTGTCCATTTACTAAAACGACATGTTTCAAATCATTGTTTCCTGTAAACGACACTAAACACTAATTAATATTAATTAATTACTTGATGCAATATAAAAGCAAGGTGAACCGCTTCACTTGACAAATCTGAAAGAGATAGTTAACTTTGGTAAACTCTTAATTAAATTAATTTTATTGATGTAGATTTTTGTAATTTACATAGATTAATCCAGAATAAATATGATCTCTTAAAATAATCATGTTAATGTGAGCCGTCTGGTTGGTATAACTTGGCTTTCATAATCAATATTATGTGCGTGAGCTCAGTCCACAGTTACCAAAATTTTAATTTGTTTTTGCTGTTTGTCTCTACAAAGTTTAATCAAAAAAAATATTTAGCCCATCAAAAATTGCATTTTCATATTGATAAAAAAATTATTCATTATTGACTAAAACAAAATAATAAATGTTATTATTGACTAAAACAAAATAATAAATGTTCTTTTTTATATAAATAATAAACATTCTGTTTTTTCATTTATTACACATTTTCAATCTATAGTATAGTACATTGAATATACAAGTTTGTCAAGATCCATGTATAAAAAAAACTTTACAAAAAAAATGTCAACACATGTTTTATATATACAAACAAATTAACAAAAAAAAGTCAATATATATGATATATATACAAAAAAAAAAAAAAAAAGAGGTTAAAATAGATACACTATGGATACTCTTTTATTGAACCAATGTCACAAGTTAATTTGACATCAATAAAAACTCTTTTTAATAAAAAAATGAATATTAATTTAATTGTATTTTCATCTTTTATTACTTTTATATGAAATGTTTAAATAAAACTACAACAAAATTCAAATGTCTAAAGATTGAACCCAAATTTAAGGGTAAATTTAATCATAAGCTCTTTATCCTTGACTAGGCATAAATGTATAATATACTTTATCCTTGACTCATAGCACATGAGACATCAGAAACCAACATTAAACACTAGTAATTTCAAAGGTCGACTAGTTGACACATCATACATGAAATCAAGAAAGGTGTATAGCAAAAACTGAAACGAAGCTATATTTTAAAGCTCCAATAGACATAGTTTTCAATTTACTGTCAACACGGGCCTAAAATTTTCCATGCAAACTTACATCCATGCTTCAATGTTGTAGTAGAATTTGATATTAACATTAATGATTACATGAAACTTATTGCCATAGACTTTGTTAGTTTTATTTTAATAGAAATGCACAGGGCCTACCATATAAACCTCCAATGGACATAAAAGGAAAAACAAATGAATGAATGCAATTGATAAAAGAATAAGAGGTATCACATCTTTCGAAACCTTGCATCATGCTCACAAAGAATACTTACAGTTGTATTGAAGATGACATTGACATTATTTTATCTCTAAGAATTTATTTCTGGCCTAACATGTTCCAGCATAGGTTAGCCTATGAAACAAGCAGATATGAGATTCATTCTTTCACCTAGTATGGCGTTAGGAAAGCCCAACAATTCTGATCACCTTAAGTAATACCTGGCAGACTTTTCCATATACACGATCTACACTTTTTTTTTTTTGCCCTTTTAAAGATGAATTAGAATTCTAAAAGTTTATAATTACTCCCTTGATATGCGCAACTATAAGCTGCTCCATAGAACATTTATGAATAAGTTAACTAGCGCAACCTTTAGTTTTATCAGTCATAAAAGTTTCAAACTATTGAGTCTGTGTAAAGCTAAGCACTGTTATAGAGACCTATAGAAAACATTAGTTTAATGAATTAATGACTAACAGGTAGCAGGTAGGTCTGAGATTAGAAACACATACCTTTAGCTCGGGTAATTCAATAACACAAGCACACTCCACAATGTGCACCCCTACGCGTTCTGCAAAGAAACAGCTAATTATATAAACATCATTGCCCTAATAAGATAAACAGGAACAGGATGATGTTCCAACACATGGAAAAGACAATCCTAAGGCACTTGTTCTCCTCCTTAAATCACAGGAGCACTTATAACCAAACATGAAAGTGACTGTAACAGAGCAAAGCCACTCTCTACCATATTATGGCACATAAAGATCAAAGTAAGCAAGGTCCCTACATTCATATTTAAATTCAAATACCGAGTAGCCTGATTGCAGCAGACAAGGTTCCACCAGTGGCAACAAGATCATCTATTATCAAAGCACGTTCTCCTACTTTGACAGCATCAACATGCATCTCCATTGTGTCCTTTCCATACTCCAAAGAATACTCCTCCGATAAAACCTCCCCTATAAAGATCAAAACGTTTAACAGTTAACAGAAAGATCATATTCCTTTGAACAGTTCTTGAATGTGTTGGAGAATTTGGCAATAGCTGAAACAGAACAGAAGGCAAGATTATCCACAATGAACCACATTATCATAAATAACAGCTCCTCATTGCGGTTCTTTAATAGCTAATCAAAGTTTCAATGCTATTAACAACTTGCAGCAACAGAAATGTAAAATTCGTTAGGAGATAATAAAGGAAGAAGAGGATGTACCCGGCAATTTATTGGGTTTCCTCATAGGAACAAACTTTGCCCCAATAGCCAATGCTATAGGTGGGCCAAAAATGAATCCCCTTGCTTCTATACCTGCATTTTGCCATCAATATTTCTTCAACTACAAAAATCCAGACACAATTACAACATATATCAAGAAAATGCACAAACATTTTTACAGTAAGAGGAAGATCAGACAACATTGAATGAATGAAATTCAGTCAGCTTCACAGAAGCATTATAATGTCAGTGTCTTCCATTGCAATGTTTGAGAACACGGGGAAACAAATCAGTAATTTTATCACTCCCCCCGCCAAAGTCCACTCGAATATCCAAGGACATGGCGATATCATTTGCTACAGCAATATGATTAGAACCACCAAGAAAATAGAATTAATGATTTGGAAGGGGAAATAAGGTATTACTGCTAGAATTGCTACTTTGATTACTTTCCCGAGATTTGTAGTGAAAATGAGAGTCAAGAGCACTGGAAGAACGAAGCAAACTCTCACTGAACCCAGCAACACTCATATTGGTTTCAAGATTAGGATAAAAGTCGACGGATTTAAGAAGCTTGACTGCTCGTCATGCTCCATAGGAAACGAGAACTGGTGAAGAATTTGGTGTGTGAAATCAAGGTGATCTTCTTTGGAGAACATTCTTTTAAACGAGTCCCAATCTTCATCATGAAAAGCTGCAAGAGACTCCATCTCATCTCTTGTAAATTGAGAAGCCTTAGGGGGAGTTGTTCTCTGTGCTGCTAAAGATGTTTTGAGGTGAGCAAAGAACTAGGGACATATTTATACCCCAAATTCTAAAGAGAATGTTAGCAAGGAAATCATTTTTCTGTTACTAATCCAGGAAGGCCAAGTTTATGCATTTGTTCTATTAAACTAATTGGAAGGATTCAATGACTCTTGAACGCCTTGGACCTGATAAAATTGCAGTTACAATGACTTAATGGTCCAAGAACAATCATTGAGAGGTGACTAAATGTGATTAATTAATCGTTGAGAGTGAATGAAGCACGCGTATGAATTCGGCTAATCTTCCCACCAAGTCTCGTAGAACAAAGCCCATCAATCAAGTGATTTTCATGTGTTCATAAAACAGATTGATACTAAGAACTAAAGCACAGGATTTACCTGCAACGACAGATATATCTTTCCCCCTGTACCTCTCAACAAACAAATCAATAGTATCACGAAATGCTTTGGTATCAAGAAGCAAAGTTGTTATGTCTTGAAAGATTATCCCTGACCAAAAGGAAATGACACTCCAAAGAATCAATATAAATAAATAAATAAAAATCTGTAGCAAGGGGAAAAAAGCAGCAAAATGCAAAGAAAAATAAAGGGTAGTTTTCCTTTTTACCAGGTTTTGGGAAGTCAGGGATGACACGAATCGCAGAAGAAATGTTGGAAATCCGAGGGTCTTGTTCGTCTTGAGACGCCATATTTGGTCGATTTGCAGCTGAGTCACTCGCTGCTCTTACTCAAAACAGAAGACACTCAATCAGATAGGGAAAAAAAAGACGGTATGCATGAAAGTGAAAGGCTGCCAGTTGAACTTGACACTCGCTTAACAACCAAAAAAACATCCCAAAGATATTAAATAAAATAACTAAAAAATTTACCTTAAAAAAAAGTAACCACTAATAATCCACTTATAAGAATAAGACCAAGCTGCCCCTAACTAAAAGATCTTGATCCTATGCCCTTTTTACGTTAATAACCCTTCAACAATATAGTACTGGGGAGAGTAAAAAAATAAAACATTGCCTGAGCAGAGTGGAGGAAGAAGGGTACGCCTGTAATTTCGCAAACGAAATGCCGGTAGCTGGTAGGATGAGAAAGGGATGATCCAGCCGCCGTTTCGTTTGGGAAACACGGTGTTGTCAGGCGGAGCTGTCGCTGACAATTGAGAACAGATTGGATTTGAAGAAGAGAATATCAAAGCCCTTTGCAACATTTTTTAGCCGCCAACGACTATAAATAAAACAGCAGAAGAAACACACACACACACAAAAAGTAGGGTCAAGCTGAAGGAGATTGGGAGAAAGATCACAGGAGTTTTGAATGTTGTTAAAAAGAACTTTGAGGAAACGTGCAAATTTGGGAATTGTAGAGGGTAATTTGGTCTATACGCGAATACTGTCCGAAAACTCTCACTAAACTAGTTCTAGATTTGGTTAAATGCTGCTATTAGTCCCTATATTTTACTAAAGTTATGGATTTAATCCTTATACTTTAATTTAGTCATTTTTAGTCCTGTACTTTTCAAATTTTAAATTTTCAGTTCTTACCAAACAATAATTGTTAAATTCATTAAGTTCTGTTATTTCTAAAATATGATGCGAAAAAATATTATTGTATGTGTAAAACTATATCAGCTTGTTATTTCTACATATTATTCACTAAAAATCCTATTAACAGATTAGCTACAGTCATTTGTATAAAGATTAAAATTTCAAAATTTGAAAAAATATAGGAATTTAGAATGACCCAATTGAAGAATATGGACTAAATCTATAACCATACAAATAGGACTAAAATTGAATTTGTGTAAATATAGGATTGAATTTAACTGTTGTTATTTGAGTCAGGACTAAAATTGACTAATTCAAAAATATAAAGACTAAAATTAACCAAATTAAACTACAATTTGCAATGAATAATCTAAAACTTTCACAAAATATAAACCAATTTCTTTTGTGGATCAAATGTTGGAATTTGATCAATTAGTGATATGGTTCGGCATCTACAATTGGAGCGGATATTATTAAGAGTCCGAGGTGGGCCGGTAAAACGAGGCACCGTCCAACCGAACAGGTGGCGTGAAAATGAACTTAAAACAACGTCGCTATCTGCTTACGCAATTGCCCCATCTTAAACAGTTTTCGACTATATAAAACACTGCGCGCTATTGAAAAAGATGGTGACACTTTATGCCTTCATCCATTGGAACACTGCTACAACACTTTAGCGTCTTATGTTTGCAGCCATTAATTTGCATATCCCAGAATTTTACTTTATAAAGTCTTGTAATATAATCATAATGTCTATAGAAAAATTAATATGTTATTAGAGTCTAAACTTACTAAATATCATTATATTGAGGTTTAAAATTTCTTTTCATACTAAAAAAAATGAAAAAACCCTTAAAAAAAGCAGATTGAAAGCTAATAAATTAAGACCCACATGCCTTTCATCTACTTAGCTAAAATAACTTTTGCAGTAATAAGCTTTTGAATTATGTGAGAAGTTCAATGACTCTCTGCTAACTGATTTAGATAATAGATATAAAAGGAGAACCCCATGTGGAGTTCTTTTCTACTTTGTAATAGATATTGCCTTTGGTTTTTGCACCTCCAATTGAACTAAAAACTGATTATGTAATCAATGACCTATATACACGTATAATATTAGCCACTTGAAATGTCATCACAAAATTGGAATTTTCTATTGCTTTTAATGATTCATTTTTATATTGATTTGTTGCATTCAGTACATGTTTATTGCAAAAACCGAACCTAAGTTATAAGAAAAGGTAGTTTCTAGTTTCTTGACTAAATAGCTAGCAAGTAGGAAGTAGGCAAACCAAATGAAACTTTGTGGGTTAAGAAAAATAAATAAATTATACAAATTTTCAACAACCAATTTATTGTGTTCTTGATTTGCGTTCATGTGATGTTTTGGGCAAATAGGAGTGGGGAGTGGTAATGGAACTTTACACCAAAGATAGTGAGCAAAGGGGGCTTAAATGGACACATCATGATGTTTGGCTTGTGTGTTTCGATGTTTCGGTAACTTCCTCAACTTTTCCAGAGAGCCTCCTTCCTACTTCAAGTAATATATTTTGATTAATCAACCGACATTCTCCATTTCTTGCATAGCAAGTATATTGTATGACTAATAAAAGCAACCAAATATCTATTTTCACGGTGAATAGAAATTGTGGCGGTTGAAATGAATTTAAGTTTAATGGTCCTACTTTTGCACGTGAATCACAAGCCTATGGTATTACTATTAGTAGCTAATTAATTTTCGCAACCCAAATCACAATCACAATACATTTACAACATACTTTTTCTAGTTTCAAACTGCAATATATCTTTTAAAGAAGTAAACGAAGGTTGGAGTGGGTTGTTTTTGTTTGGACTATCAAAAATACCTGCTACACATGGTTCCCAAGAGGTAGTTTGGGAGAGATTCTATAGGGTATTCACTGATGCAAATTGCTTTCAATCTTGTAAGAGCAGCATTTCAGTATTCAATTTATCTGTTAATTTATTGGTTTCCACGGATAAGAAGCACCCTTTTCAATGTAGGTTGTACCATTTTGAGCCAATGTGGATTATCTATCTGCAGTGTAGGGACTGTTAGAAATTCATGGAACTCAAGTTTTGTGGCTGATGTGCTATGCAATAAAAAAAAAATAGCCCCACATTATTAATCAATAATCATCAAAATCATAATCTTGAATATTTTGTTAAAAAAAAAATCGATTTTGTTCACATGACTAATATTAAGTTGAAGTTTCATCCGCATATTAAAGATTTTAATAATCGTGAAATTGATTTGGGAATCATAATCATGAATCATGGTCCAAATGCAAAGCAACGACTGAGTCGGCACCCAAAGACAAGGAAAAGTCCTGGCAGCAATCTGCTGCTTTGACGCAGGGCTTGCCTGCCTGGCATCCCATATTTTCCTGAATTTCACCGCGTTTTGATTTTGAACTCTGCTGGGGGGGGCTGCTCTGTTTCTTTTTATTATATCATCCTTCCAAGTGTTTTTCACTTTATAGAAAGGGAAAAAGAAAGGACCTTCACTCTCTACTTCCTTCTCGGTTTCTCACGATTCTTAGATTCATTCAATCTTGTCTGTTTGACCCACTTAGGTATTGCCTCTTTAGCCACCACCCACCAAGAAAACTACTTACATTTGTTTCTTGCCCATTGCCAAATAACCAACTATTTGTCTAGTTTATCAACTTTGGCTATACTTTTCTTACTTCTCTCCACTTGTCACGCAACTTCCTTCCCCCTTTAAAACCCCATCCCCTCACTTCTCACTCTCCTTCAACTCACAATTTCTTTCCCCTTCCAAACACTTTTGCTCTGCATCTCTCTCGCATCCCAATTCATAACCAAAGGCTCCTTCATTTTTTGTGTTTACTTTCGGTGTTGGAATCAATCAGATGGCTTTAGAAGCTCTCAACTCTCCAACTACAACCGCTACATCTCCTTTCCACTTTGAAGATACCACTAACTTACACTGCCTGGAATCGTTCACCAAGCGGAAGCGTTCCAAGCGACCGCGTTTCGATCATGTTACCACCGAGGAAGAATACCTCGCTCTCTGCCTTATCATGCTAGCACGCGGCGGTGATGCCAACTCTACCAACACTTCTGTTATCCCACACCGCCATCGCTCTCCTACTCCGACCGCCTCACCACCGCCTGCACCAGCACCGGCACCAGCACCGACCTCAACAGAGCAAAAGGTTAGCTACAACTGCAGCGTTTGCAACAAGTCCTTTAACTCTTACCAGGCGTTGGGTGGTCACAAAGCCAGCCACCGTAAGCTTTCAGGCGGAAACGATGACCAGTCAACGTCGACAACCACCTCTGCCACTGGCAGCGGATTTATTTCATCTGCTTTGAACCCAAGCGGTAAAACCCACCAGTGTTCTATCTGCCACAAAAGCTTCCCTACTGGCCAGGCCTTGGGAGGCCACAAGCGATGCCACTATGAAGGTGGGGCTGGGAATAATGCTAGCGCAACTGCTAGCGCCAGCGGCGTGACGACATCTGAAGGAGTGGGCTCAACCAATACCATGAGCCACATCAGCCAGCGAATCGACTTTGATCTGAACCTACCAGCTTTGCCAGAATTCTCACCGGCTAACTTCTTCGTATCTGGCGGTGATGATGAAGTGGAAAGCCCACACCCTGCTAAGAAGCCACGTCTCTTGGTGCGGATGCCACCCAAAATGCAAGTCAACGAAACAAATTAGAAGCTTTTTTTTTTTTTCTTATAGTTGTGTAGGAATTAATTAAATTTTAGACCAGATTGAATGTGTTTCTTTTGTTTTGGTGAAACAATTTTCGTTTTTGGCCTCTGTACATAGCACTTGAACAACTCATCATCAGTCTCAATTGCTACTGTGTTTATTATTTAGTGAATTCAATTAATTCTTCACAATTTGGTACTTATCTTAGGCTCACAGTTGTAAAATTTTATTTTAATACAATGAACGTGCGCAATAAATGAGGTGGCAATTCAAGGAGTGTTGTTTGTTGCATGAAAGGGATGGATGTTTATAACTGGTAGGGTATGAAAGGATCATGTCCATGTTGCATGCTTTTATCGATTCTTGGCCTAATATTCTCAATTTATAGTTTTATTTAAAATATTTCAACGAGTGTTGGGAAGTGGAGGTGAGGAGAAGGGATGTTTGGTGCATGTGGATAAGAAGATAGGCATGGGGGATGGGAGCTTTGGAACTGGAGTGGAGAGCTCCCTGTTTTGTTTTGGCACGCCGTTTTCCGTGTGAGGGAAAGAGATTAGGATGACAGGTACATGGCCTTTTGCTCAATGTAAGGGGCCTCCTTTTTTATATATATAAACTTTTTAAAGAGTATTATTATTGGTTGTGGTTATTCAGTGAATGATTGATAGGATAGTGATTCGGATTCTTCTTAGTGAATTATGATGCCACCATTTGTCTACTCCAACTCCCAAAAGTGGTAGCGGTGGCTAACCATTCTTACATATATTTTATACAGTAATTAAGGCAAGGGCGTAAGGGAATTAATTCCTTGTTTAATTTGCCATCTCAAAGAGATTAGCAGGAATTTGGTGAGTTGGCAAAATCCTCTTCTAGTAGAGTTCCGCCTTCCCTATTTCCAACCGAATTTTCCGCCTTAAGAAATTCAAACATACAGCTTACACGTATTAAACAAACAACTAAGATATGCCTAAGTTTAAACCGTAATTAGTTTTACTTATGGATCACAGCCAAAGTTGGGAAAACAAAAGCCCCTTTTATGAGATGATCTTCTTTCATAAAAAGAAGAAGCTGAAACTCTAAACTAAACAGAAAAAAAATTGCGGTGAAGGCAACTAGAGTAGCAGACTGTGTTGTCTTCGCTAATGTAATGGGGGGGGGGTTTGTTTGGCAAAACCTTGTAATAAAGAATATTTTTTTTTCGTCAATAAATCCAAGTTGAGAATTGATAAGCTCTCCTTTGATAGATGCATTTGTGGCTGTGGTCTCATCTCAATCCTCATTGATATAATAGGTCGGTCAGATAAATGTCTTAGGTTTAATTAAAGTAAAATGGAGTACATAGTAGCTCAATGATTAATGTATACGGTGGTTGGCAATTGGCAAACCGACTCTATATATTCTATTCTATAAAGGGTGGATTATTTATTTTGTTTAATCAGCTTAACTAATGAAATGAAAGTGCTATATGCCAGATACAATTAAATACTGTTTTTTATTTTATTTTTTAGAATAATAGTATGATGATGATGAGTGTTAGGACATACAACAGTGATCACAATTTATTTTACAAAACATCTCAATATATACTCTATTTGAATCAAAATTATAGTTTAGGATGCTTTAGATTTAAAAAAAAAAAATCAAATAAAACTCTTAGATTATTTCTTTTTATGTCAGTTAATTTTGTATTTTAATCATAACAGTACCATTTTGCTATAAAATTCTTAATTTTGTGTCAAAATACCTAAAATATCCAAGGCCAAAACTTCACAGGGTCAATGGTTTAAGGAAGGTTCAATGGGGCTCCAACTTCTTTGTATGTGAGCATTTGACCGTACGGTATGACTTTGGGTATGAAGATCGGCGTTCTACATTGGTGGGCAAAGACAAATTAGAAGTAAACAAACAAAAAAGCTGAAGTCAAACAATGACGTGAAATAATAGCTATCTTTCACAAGAGGGAAACGGTGGTCCTCCTCCACCCATAGCTTTAGATATACCTTACCATGAAACTATATAATCTGGTTTAGGCAAGTGGTTTAACCCAAATGCAACTCTACCTCTTCTCTCTATTATTTTTCACCATTGAAAACTAGACCAGATACACTGCAATTCCACAACTTGTTTATCCCCCTTTATATTAAATCATCTACGGAAAAGAATAATAAGGTGGTCCAAATTAACTTAAATCATTTTAGATATTTATAAGCTATCAAAACCCAAAACTTATATCAGATAAATTATTAATATAGTTGCCTCTAAAAACTTGAAAAATTCGATCTAAATGAAATAATTTAAACACATCTCTAAAGTCAACTATGCTGTAGGTTCTTCTTTCATGGGGATATAGTTGAAGAATTCAAGCAGAGGCTTATAGTTGTAGAAACTCCACCTTCCACCCCACACCACTTGTTGTTGTTGTAAGTGGGATTAGTGACGGAAAGGGAGCTTTTTTTTTTTTTTTTTTTTTATTTGAAGGTTTGTAGTTTAAGTGTTGAATGAAAGTTTGATATGGAGCCAAGATGATGGAAGAAGGGCGTTGATGAGTAGTGCATTTTTGGATGGGGAATCACAAGTGGAGGATATCTGGCTTCCACATTTACCATTAACAAAATAAAATGGTACGTCAAAGGGGTTTTCAATTTGCTTGCGTCCTTTTCTTGATGACAAAAACGAGATTTGCAATCAACCAATGCCGTCAAAAGTGGCATGGAATATGATCTGATGTTGTCAAACCTGGACCTTAAGCTTCTTCTATCAAACACCTACTCTTTTTCTCATTTTAAAAAGTACAAATTAAGTCCCCCCAGCACAACAAAAAGTACATCACTACTGAGGACTCTGGAAAAGCCGAAAGGGCAAAAACATTCGCCCACCGTGGGGCTCGAACCCACGACCACAAGGTTAAGAGCCTTGCGCTCTACCGACTGAGCTAGACGGGCTGGTTGTCCTTTCAGCTGGTTAGTTTCTACAAATTTATATTAACATAAACTTATTAAACAGCTCTTGAAGCATCGAGAGGCCCAAACTAAGCTCAAGTCTATGGCTGCAGGGTTTAACTGAGCTAATAGATGCCGAGACGCCCCGTCTGCATCTAAACTTGAGCTGGAATTTGAAAATATAGAGATTACTATTACCATATATATTCAATACAGAGATTACTATTATCATATTAAATTTCATTTTGAACGCAAATAGACAGATTTTGGAGCTTCAGTGGATGAAAAGAAAGTAGGGTGGCTAGCTTAGCTTCAAAATTCCTATCTTTTTCAACCTTGGGCAATCACTCAAGTTTCCCATTATCCATCTACATATTATCCTTTGATAAATCATGCAAACTAAAAATAGTACAATTATACCTTGCACTTCCTAGGCAAACTAAAGGAATCAATAGCATTTAAATGAGACAGATTTCTTCACTTCTGTAGTATCTGATAAGACGTATGCTAAAGTAATAGTATATATACTATAGAGAACTTTCATACATTGCTACACACCGCTGAACTATCTGCTGATAATTTAGACAAAGAAACAATGATGTCATTTTCATGGACACCCACACACTCCATTCTCCACCACCACTACTTTGCACAAAAAGACTCCCCCTACACCAAAAAAAAAGAAAGAAAGAAGAATACAGTGCACGTAAAAATCTGATCTAGTTTTTATTTTTATATATAATATGACTTAGAAGGATCAAACATGAGTATAACTGGCGCATGTGCATCTATATAAACTTCAACATTTAAGAACGCATGCTATGATAATATTTTCACTATTATGAAGTAGGTAAAAAATTATCCTTTCTCTATGTCAAAGGGCTTAGAATTGATATATAAGAAAGTTAACAAGTCATTTGGAAACAGTTGGTATTTATTTGTATTTTCAGATTAATGACAATTGAAAAAAGAATAATTATTAATATTAATATTAAAGAAACTAAAAAAAATCTGGTCATTGATCTTTTCTATCACCATTACCAATGTAGGTCTCAAGTAAAACTGACTGCAATGGCATGCCAAATACATAAATACAATGAGACAAAAGTCTGATGTGCAGCAGAGGAATATAAATTCCTTACCCAATCCTCAACATAGATGCTTTCAACCAATTATTCTGTTGTTTATCTGCCATGGAATGGGCAGCTCCTTCACAATCTGCCATCGACCAGTTTCAAATCCTAGACTGACGAATAAGGTTTCATGTCCTGTAACAGATAATAAGAAGAAGATAATAATAATAATAATAATAATAATGACAATAATCATGTTCCAAAGATAAGGCCCATTGGTTCGTCGAGTTCATTTTGTAGATGGTGGGAGACAGATTCGAAGCTTGTTAGACCTTTGATCTGTGTATGCAACAAATAGAATTTAGACAGCTAAAGAAAATAAAAACAAAGGTTGGGTCGAGTTAAGCTTAGCTAAGAACTAGGTAGGTTTGTCGACAAGATCAAATTATATTCCTATAGCAACCAACATGTTCCATTACTGTTTCTTGACTAACGCTAAAGTGGAACCTGTGCTGATAAGGATATTGTTGTCTGGTTTTGTCCTCAACTACTCTATATGAATAATTTCAATCCCCATCTCAATTAAGATTATATTCCCCCACTAATATTATCAAAATTATCATCATTACCCATAATACAGCACCTTTCTTTTACTCTCATAAAGCTATGCCTTCTTTTTGAATTTTACTCCACACAATAGTTGAGAAGTAATTTTTTACTAGGCGAGTAAATTTTTAGTGTAATAATCAAAATTTAACTGGTGAATTGAAGGGTGTAATTAAGAAGAAGAGCAAGGATCAGATTCTGCCGGCTTCTAGTGTTTGATAAATCGTACTAAGAGGGAAGTACAAAAAAGGTAGAAAAGATTTGGATGGACAAAACTAATCCAACGATCCACATCAATCAAAAAGTTTGGAATCCAACGGTGGTCATAAAAACATAAAAAAGGAAGCGGAAACCCGGAGCCGCTCGTGCCCAGAGTTTGGAAGATATTCATATTCCCCCCACACCGTCATAAATCCAAATAAAATAACAATACCCCTTAACCCAACCACGGTTAACTTAACTCAACCCCTAAACTATCACGTTCATTAAAATACCACCCTCCTCCTCCCTTCTTTCTCCTGTGCTTTTTTCAAGCTCACTCACTCCTTTCGCCCACTTTCTTTACCTGCTTTGCTTGAAACCCAAGTAATCACCGGTCAAATAGAAGGATCAGTTTTTTCTTTTCTTTTCAAGATCAGACGGTGGTTAGTTGAGGGGGGAAATATGAGCTGCAACGGTTGTCGAGTGCTCCGAAAAGGGTGCAGGGAGACATGTGTGTTACGGTCAAGCTTACGTTGGATCGAATCCCCCGAAGCCCAAGGCAACGCCACCTTATTTCTCGCCAAGTTTTTCGGCCGTAGTGACCTACTTTCTCTTATCTCTTCCGTACCTGAATCCCAACGCCCTGGTAATTTTTACAAGAATACTTTATTTTCTATTTACGTTATCGAATTTCTGATTTGATTTTTTACGTATATTTAAGAGTGTTTTTGTTTTTTTGGAATTTTGTTAGCTTTGTTTCAGTCTTTATTGTTTGAGGCATGTGGTCGTACCGTGAATCCGGTGAACGGAGCGGTAGGGCTGTTATCCAGTGGGAACTGGCATATCTGTCAGGCGGCGGTGGATACGGTTCTTCGAGGCGGATCTTTACGGCCTGTTTCGGAGATTTCAGCCGGGGTTTGGAGGCCGAGTTGCGACGAGTCATCTGATCGTTTCTGTGGCGACGAGTCGTACCACTTCCCAAGCCGCTACGCCGAGTCCAATCCTTGGATGAGGATGATGATGATGGAGAATCAATCGGCTTCGGCGGCGTCGGATCTAAGCCTCTCTTTGACGACGACTAAGTCCGGTAACGGAAGACGTGCCGGAAGGCGATACGAAGAAGAAAATAAGAGAGCAAAAACGATGTCGATGTACTCGGAGGAATCAGAGATAACTGCTTCCGAAAGCAACGAATATGAAGGAAGCCAGGAGAGAAAGATTTTGAAACTCTTCGTTTGAGTAAACGTAAGACTTGAAAAAAAAAAAAAAAAGCGGTCTTTTTTGATAAGCCGGCGATCTTGTAGTGAATAATGAAGAGAAAATAATAAAGAGTTAAGACAGTTTTCCTACTTGTCCTTTTATTTAATTAAATTCAATATAAGAATAACTTGGTGAAATATTGTTGGAGGGACACGTAAATTTAGAAGCTGCTAATAGTGAAAACAGAGTATAAGCTTCGGAGTGCGGAGCAGTTTGCCACGTTTCCTTTTTTAAGAAAATGGATTGTTTTTTCTTCTTTCTTTTTTTAAATTAATACTTTTTTAATGTTGAAGTAAATATAAATTATATTTGTCAACAACATTATTAAAAGCATTGTCCAATTTTTTATAATAATTAATGTTATTTAAAACTTAAATTTGAAGTTAAACAAAATTTCATTCTTATACTATTAAAATACTCATATTTTATATTATAAAATATTCATTAGTAAATAGTTATCTTTTATAATGCTAACCCCATTCCCTATTCTCATTTATCAAAAAATAATATTCAACATTTATAATATTTAATATTAATATTTTAAATATCCTTAAATATTAAATATTATAAAATTTAATTTTGTTAATGTCTTGTTTGTAAATCATTGAAAAGATTAAATTAACTAAAATTATTAATTTTCAATTGATTTATTATTGTTTACACGTGTTTGGTAATCCAAATTAAAACAATTTGATAGAAATTTTTTTTCCTATAAAAGGTGTAGAAAATAATAAAGAGACAAGAGTTACTTATCACTTAAAAGAAAATATTTTCAATTAATTTAATTTAATTTAATATTAAATCATCTTACAAAAAAATTATGTTTAAATTTTGATTTTTGTTTAGAATAAGGTGAAATGTTTAAAAATTAAGGATTAAATGTAGCATATATTTTTTATAATTTAAATTTTATATTTATCAAATAATCTAATTATATTCTGTAATTAATTTTAAGTAATATATCAAATATTTTTAAATACTTATTTTTTCATCACTTAATTTTTAAGAAGAAATTATTATTTTTCATCAATCAATGAATCAATATTTTTCATAGGTATTTTTTTTTTTTGGCGAAACCGCAACCTAAATATTATTGATGTAATTGTACTTATGACTGAATATTACAATTATTGTTGCAAGTTGAATAATATAGTTTTTATGAAGTAATTATTATTATTTACATGAATCATAAAACCGACTGGATTCATTTGGAAGTACTCGTATTATACAAAATAGGATAACCACATAAACACAATATGAAATATGAAAACTTACATTACTTGAACTAGTAATAAGTGAACGGCGGATCAACTATTTTTATATAACTTTGGAAAATAACCAACTTTGTTAATAATTACCCACATTGTTCGGGAATGTGATTTCTAAATTGGAGTCCGTAATCATCATGAAAATAATGCAAGCACTATCATTATTTTTTATGTTTCAATTTTCATTTTTTTTGGACTATAGTATACCTTACATAATAATTATTTATTTTTAAAATATTTTTAATTAATAGTTATAGATGAATAAGAAATGTCATTTAATTCTACTATTTTTTAGTTACGATTATAATTACAATAAATTAATGTAGTTTGAATATTACATACTCCATCTTTGCAATAAAGTATTAGATTAATAATAATCAGGGCGAAGTTAGAACAATTTTTTAGGGGAGACTGGATGAAATCTTAATTTTTTATAGTTTATATCTTTATAATTTGTAAAGGGTTAAATCGAATTTTTATAATTTTAAAGGGGCAAAGTGCAATTTTATCTTACTAATTTAAAATTTTTAAAAAAATTTAAAGGCCTAAATAGCAAATTTACATTTTAGGGTGGCCCGGGCATGATAATAATAAAATCTCATATATGATCAAACTTCAACATAAACTTCAAAGTTTCCCAAACTTCATTCCTAATAATTATTGGTTTTTTTTACAATCAAATATATAATTAATTTTTATTGAAATTTAAAAAGAATAGTTCTTTATACTATTATTTAAGTGTGTGATTGAATTAGCATTACAAGTCAACTCGGCATCACTTCAATCAAGGAAATTACTAAAACAACCTTAAATATTTTAGATAAGTTATATTATTCCGAGAGTATTTTTATATTTTCATTATTTAAAAAAATAACAAAAATTGCAAATGTTAAAGTGCGAACTCATGCCACCAACATCTATAAAATATTTTATTTACCATTTTAACCAAAGCTCTATTTTAATATTTTCAAGTTGGTGTTACGAGTCAACTCGACACCAACTAATTAAAGAAATTATAAAAATAACCCTACATATTTTAAATAAGTTATATTATTACAATGCTACCTTTGTCCTTTATATTATTGTTAGGTCAAAATTATATATTTCATTATTTATTAAATATCATTTAAAAAATCATAACTGTGTTTTAAATACGTGGTTTCTATACGTTTACGTGTGTGATAGAATTATTAATAATGTGACGAGAAAAGAAATTGATGTAAAATTTAGGTGGTGTGATAAAATATTGAATGATGATTTAGAGTATATAATGTATTCATACAAAGATGGAGCAATGATGAGGATTCATTTACGATTGTGGATTATACATGCATATATGTTGTCTCCTAACCTGGCTTTCACTTGTAGGAATAACATGGGAAGTATATAAAATCTATATACCGTGTATTTATTTAAGCAATAGAATCTTTAAACCACTATTGGGAAGATATACAAAGTTGCAAGCAAAAGCTGGGTTGAATTGAAACTCACATGAAGATGAAGTCACCTTATTCTTAACTTTCCCACCACTCTTTTCTAACCTATTAAAAACACACATATAATATTTATTATAGGTTTAATACCACTTTTGGCTCTTATAATATACCTAACTATAACTTTAGTACATATTTTTTTATTATCAATTTGGCCCTTATACTTTCATTTTGTAATCCCTGTTATCCCATTTATATTTTTTGTTTTAAAAAGTTAAGTCAACCAATAACACATTGCCACGTATCAAGGAAAGTTAAAAATATAAAAGACATTATTAAAATCCCCCCAAAAAAAAAGCACTAAAAATCCTTAAAGCTTAGAAAACTATAAAAAGAAACTAAATTAAATCATAATATATTTCTCAAAACTACAAAAAGAAATTTTAAAAATTTATAATTATGCAAGACTTAAAAAAATTAAAATTTTCATAAAATTAAAAAATTGATTTGTTTGAAATTTTAGGATTTCTTTTATAGAAAATTTAAGACTTCCATGTTCTATTCTTTTTTTTTTTAAATTTCAAGGAATTTTGAGATTTTTTCATGTCTTAGTGTTTGATTGGATGAGGTGTTCTTTTTAATGGAAAATATAGATAGGGTATCGAGTTATATAGAATGAAAGTACAAGGGTCAAATTGATAAAAAAATAGTACAAGTATTAAAGTGATCATTCTGCTAGAGTACAGTGCTCAAAAGAGGTATTAAGTTTATATTATATTATCTCACACATCCATGACGTGAATGAAAAAAAGTTTATATTCATATAAAAATTAAATGAAGTTGAAGGCTTAAATATTAGATAAATTATTTGATACAGAGGCAGTAGAGTTATTTAGCTCTACAAGTAGGGTTGATAGATCGTCAAGTGTCCTTAACCTTGTTTATGGAGTAAAAAATTGTATCAAATAATATTCCTTAAATATTATGGTGTTAGGTCCAAATCTTATTATATATGGGTTTAATTAATTTTATATAAAATTATAAAAAAAAACGTGGTAACAATATACTTAATTTTTTTCTAGTAATTAAACAATTAAATTAGAACTTGATTGATGGGTGATATTAATTTTTTCAGTATGGTATTATTTATTAGAATATTATATTTATATATTTTAAATTTATTTGTAATCAGGAAGAGTTGATTTTTTTAATTTCTTAATTTTAAAGTAAAAATCATAAAAAAAAAAAGGAGAAGAATAAATCTAAATTTTAGTTTTAGTTTTAGTGTTGGAGGCAACGGAACAGGAGTTTGATAGGAAGAGAGAAAAGAAATAAAAGAAAAGGAAACGAAAAATGGTGGGAAGGAAGACGAAGAGGAAAAAGTGGGTCCAGAGGTTTTTTTAAATATTTTAAATTGATGAATGAATAAAAAAGAGAAAAAAAAAAATGGTGCGGTGCACGTCAGGTTGAGCGAGCCCTAGTCCTCCTCCATTGGAAGTGGGTTCCACGGCATAACCCATCTTTTCTTTCTTTCTCTAACAAAGACAAAAGCTTATTGATAGAAAAAGGGACTACAATTAGCTCCAAAGCAATGCTTTTTTGGTTCCATTCAATCGTTTCGCCGCGTCTATTGCATATGCTGTGGATCACACGTTTGGGTTTTTTTTTTCTCCTCCCTTTTTTCTTTCATTGGATAACTCAACTCATTTACACCTCAATGAAAAGGGCTATTATGCATTTCCTTCTCTTCTGTAAAACTAAAAATATTCTAGGATGAGATAAAAATATGCTTAAGTCAGTGTCATCCCTGTTTTTGTTTTATATATTCACCATAATTTTATTTAAGCTCATGATAATTAAATAAAAAATTTCCAATAATATTCACTTCATAATTTAAATTTAATCCGAATATTAAAAAAAAAATTCTTCCAACTACTTTGATGAAAAAAAAAAAAGTTGTAAAGTTGTTGCAAATGTTACCGTTCACATTAACAGGTTTTAATTGAAAAGATATTTTATCTTAAAAATGGGAGAGTATTTTTTGTACTCTTTTTTCATAAAAATAAAATCTAATTTTATACCTTGATTGTTTATTTTGAATTTCGGATTTAAATTTAAATAATTTTTTTCTTCAAAATATAATTTTTAAATCTCATGATGAATTTTAGAGATAATCACGAGCTAGGTAGGGTCAAGTCGATGTATGATATTTGTATACTTCATGTATGTCTAAGCCTAGCGCAATCTGAAATATAAGTTTAAAATTTTGTTCAAGTTTACTCCGATTAGCAAATAACTAATTCAAATTCATTTTAGATATATCCATATTATTTTTAATTTAATATTTTAAATGTGTTTAATAATTATTTTACTATTTTACTTAATATAAAATTTTTAAAAATATATCAATTGTCCTTTTTTAAATGAGATATTTAAATTACCGTATTTAATTTTTATCCAAAACTATACAAAATAATATAAAAAATTTGAAATGACAAAAATGAAAACCACATCAATGTTATAATATACATTTATTAGTAAAATAAATAATAATACGTCGTTAAAAATTTATAAAAATAAATCCATTAGAGTTTATTTTAAATGAGGTGCCACTGTCTAATTTATATTTATAGACAATAATACACTAGCGTAGTTCATAAAGTTTTAATTCCATTAAATAGTTCTTAATTCATACTTATAAACACCAATTAGGCAAATTCTAAGAAAAATATTAAATAATTCAAAAAAATCTTTATTAAGAAAAACATCCTTTTTTTTCACTTAAAGCTCGGAGTTATAAGTTGTTTTCATTCAAACCAAATTGATTAGATGAAAGCAAACAACGACAAATACTAAGAACCTTTAACTAAAATTGGAAGCATCATTTATACAAAAAAAAAAAAAAATTTCATACTTTCCTTCGGCCTAAGGAAAAGGGAAAAAAGGGGCCGCTGTAAAACTATTTCACATTGAAAATAACTCCCCCAGCCCACACAACATCAAAATACACATATAGCTAAAATTTCATATATCATAACAGAAGACCAAATTCTGTCTCTCAAGCTTGAAAAATTGGATTTGGTCATCGAAAACTTATTTACCTTTGGCACCATAAATTCGGGACCTGAATATACAAAAAGCCCAGGAACTAAAATTATATAATCATCCAAACCTTTACTCTTTAACTGCAATCAATTATATCTTCAAACATATGCTTCCACCCAATTTACGCTCAATCGAGGGTTTGATTGGGTAAAAATAGATGTTTTGAGGCACAAACTGGTTGCAATAAAACCACAAGGCTTTAGATGATTATTTAATTTGGATGAAATGGAAATGGTGGTTGATGTCATGTTAGTTATTAGAGGAAAGCAGTGAAAATCACCATGAGCTTTACAATTTCGTTGTTATGCTGGCTGGTAATTGATTTAGTTGTAATATGTGTGTTCTCAGGCTACATTCTTTCACCTGCTCATTAGAACAGTTAGGTTAAAAAATGCATTTATAAACAGCAATTCCTCTAATAAAAATATAAATAAGATATTTACCTGCATAGCTGCAATTGTTGATACAAGTTCTTGACAGTGGTCAAGTAAAGCAATCTCATTTGAACTTATATGTCGAAGTTCTCCCATCAAAGAGTTGACGTCTGCAATCTATCAACCGAAAAAATAAATTTAAAAAAAAAAGAAAAGAAAAGTTAAAAGCATGAAATGACAAACGAAATTTGATAAAAATAAAGGGGAAAATGGATAAAAACCAAAATTGTCATTAAAGGAAGTGAGCTAATTTAATATGTCAGTAGTAAGAGTTCCTATGTCAGTGGTAAGTTCCATTGTCATCCTCAACCCAAAGCAAGATGCGTAATTTGATGCGTCGTTTTTAATACTTACAGAATTGATTGAAAAAACAAGCTGCTGAAACTAGCATCAAATCAATCTGTTCAGTGGCTGTAGTTACAGTCTCAACTAATGACCATCCAATTGACTCGAAAGATCAAGCGAGTTCTAAGGCTTATGCTTATAACATGAACAATATTTCACATTGTGGCACTCTATTAACTTCTTAAGACTGGTTACATGCATTTCTAACAATACAAATCAGTTTCTGGTTCCTTTAGTCAGGTAAGAAAATATTCTGAGTAAAAACAGGACAACAGGAGAAGAAAAGAACAAGTAAAAACTGACAGGTAATCTGATAATGTTAGATGTATTATGAATGCTTATTTAAACTACCTTGGGGTTGATGAAAACAGCACCACCCATGGTATAACCTCATCATTCAAAAAGATTAGGAAGCAAACTAAGGCCAGAAGACTTAAACCTCTACCTTTATACAAACGCAGACTCATGAGATCATCATATTTCTTTCTGTCATAGCTAAGCTTTAAACTATATTTGATCATTAAATGTAAGAAAATCTCTATCCATTTTAAATACGGGGCATAATACCCAACGAAAAAACAAATTAGTAGATGAAAGAACTAAGAAGTACTCAACCTTCATGTTTCTGTCAAAGAAATAATAAGACCAGTAGCAATATTTTACTATTATTTTAATTTTTGTTGGTTGCAGCTTGTCGAAAGCTAGTTCTTATGAAAAGAAGATGTTTGCACTTTGTGCTTAAAAGAGGGACAATGGAAACTTGAAATTTGCAAATAACAATTATGTGGGAAGGGAGAGACGAAACAGAGGCTACGGATGAGAGAAACAAGGAAAGAATTACCTTAGAAAACAATGAGCAGATGTAGGATGAAATTGCCTGCATTATGTCCACAGCTGAACATATAGCATCCTTCAATTTTGGGACATCAGCCTGTACAATTGAAGAGAAAACCAAAATGTTTCCTTTTAAGACCGAAACATGCTAACTCACAAGCCACCACAGAATACCAAGGAAGAAAATTACCCTTGCCCCAGCAACAACTGGAAGGCGGAGTGTGCTCGCCATCAAAGCTTCGGTAGCTGCAGACAATGAACTGCAATAATCATGGTCTACAACATCCCATTCATCCAAAAGCATCATCTGCACTCATCAATAAAACAAAAAGCAGTCAAAATGTGAGAGTATAGGATTGCATGAATTGAAACATGCAATTACAGTTGAAATAATTGTATATCAGGTTTCTTCAGATAAGGAGCAACTTGAAAGTAAATTCATTCAACTTTCAATTTCAAGGAAAGTTGATGAGAAGAGAGAAAAAGGGATGGGGGAGGAGAGATAGAGCGGGACAGAGAGATATACAGTTTGAAATGTAATGGAAGAGGTAGAGAATGAGAAATTAGCGGAAATCAAGTTTAGATCAGCAAAATGAAGTAAGAATCAAGTCAACAAGATAAAATTCCACAATGGAGAGATGGTTCTTACTTGCCCCTTTAGGATGGAAATCAGCTTCAACTTTTGCTTCAGCAGCTGTAACTCAGTTCTTTTGGCACTAACAGATTCTCGAAGTTTTGAGGTAGTTATCCATGCACCACAGAGACTTTTCTGTTTCAATGGAACATGACAACAAAAAGGATTTTTTTCATCAGATATTAATAATTTAAGTAGCCTCAGAAACAATAGGACAGTTAAATGAAGGCCCTTAGAGACAAAATGCAAAACGATAATTGAAACTAATGTTAATCACATCAACTGTTAAAACATGAAAAATCTGAATGGAACTCTTATTTCCCCTGCTTCTTCCTTCCCAGAATGAATCATTCAATCACCCTGTTTCTATAGCAAAGATAATCTGCAAGCTCTGCTTGCCTCTATTTGATCAAATGGTTCCAAATACTATAGATGCCCTCTTTGACTCAATCTTTAAACCAAAAAAGTCAGAAACTAATAAGCCAGCTTCTTCCTATCAAACATTCAACTTCCTAAATTTATTCTTAATTTGAAATTAAAGTATACTGAACTCAGTGTCTCTTAGGTTCCCTTGATATGCAAAGCAGGCATGCAGTCTCATTTCACACCATTCTAGTATGTCTATAAAATATTTGTATAAGGATAGCCATTTACACAGCCGAAGTAAGAATTTCTAATGGAAAAGCTGTTTACAAAGGGGAAGAAGAACTTGTTGGATTTCTAATGGAAAAGCTGTTTACAAAGGGGAAGAAGAACTTGTTGGAAGAATTCAAAACGCCAACAACACATGTTAATAATCCAATCCTTCACCAAAACTTCAGCTTCTCTCCCTTAACATGATCAATTTTAAGCTACAAAACAACTCTCACAGACTGCTTGCAGGCAATAAGGAAACTGCTTCTATACCATAAAAGCAATTTTGTTTGCCAGCTTCTTCCCGAGTATCTGGTCAAAAGTTCTGAACAATCCAGGCAATAGAAGCAAGACAAGTTCCAAGCAGCCAAGATACATTAGCAGGAATTAAATATATCATGTAGTCATGATCTGTGTAACTCGCCATCCAAATTACAAAGTAAACTTAGCCATAATACTTTACTGTTGATGGCATGCAACACTGCTGTGAGTTGTACCTCTAAATAAAATATTAACGGAAAACTGAAGCACACCAACACTAGAAAGCGTAATAGATAAATCATGAAAATATAATGATGAACGCAACATGAGAACAATTCAGAGGTAATTCTTGAAGCCATACCTCTGCATTAGACTTCTGGGAAGACATGGCAGCATCTGCTCTAGCATTAACAAAACGCCATTGCAACAGCCTATTATGAAGTAGCCTCAAAAAATGAGCATCCCAAGCCTTATTCTCCCCAATCTTACCCATCTTAAGAACATCACCATTAAAGCTGAAAATTGATGGAGTATTTACCAAATTACTAGCCAATCCACACCTCACTCTAGAGGGACTCATTCCCTTCAAAGGAGACGAAGTAGTGGAGGCCCCAAGCTTACTTGGTGATGCAGGCCGAATTGATCCACGAACTGGCGATAACTGTCCCCTGCTATTCACTATACCTTTCGGAGACGATGAAGGACTATCAATGCCGAACTTGTCCGGTGCAATTATCTTAAAGGGAGCCGTATTTTTCTTAGAAACAGGTGAAAGAGGATCGGACCTGCGTAACCGACTATTAGTCTCTTGCCAAAACCGGGCTGGGACAATTATCCCACGAGGCCCACGCTTAACGTCTCCGTTACCATTACAAGAACCTTCTGGAGCTCCTGAAGTACTTCCAGAGGAAACACTTTCAGTATCCGAAGCCGAAGGATCACATTGAGCCTCAGATCCAAGGGCAGTAACGGCCGTTGAATCCCTATTATCAAGCATGGAATTTTGTAGTGCCCTAACTACATTTCCGTTAACAGATTCGTTTAGCCTCTTCCTCTCGTCGGTGCAATCCACCTTTCGACTCATCGAATTTGGTTTCCTGAAGCTCGCCGGCAACCGCTCTGTGTTTGAATTCTCCGTTTGATCTGTTCCTCTACGCGGTGTCGTTGTGATCGCTGTTGGTTTTCGCTTCTCCGGCGTGCCTTTCCTTGCCGCGCTTGGAGATAGAGCCGGTTTAGCTTTATTAAATTGATAGGGAAACGAATCTCCCTGAAACGAGACAGATAAGCTTCTCGTCGAAGTGAAGAGCAACTTCTGAGCAGCGGATAATTCGCCATTATTGTTACCGTCACTACTTCTCAAATTCATAGAATTGTTAGGCCGCGGCGTCACCGCCTGTCTCCGCTCCACCGATTGCGACCGCTTGATAGCTGATGGAGTCGTTGACGTCGAAACAAACGGCGATGGACACCGTTTGCTAGCAGCCACGAAAGAAGAAGACGATGATATAGAAGAATTTGAGGAGGATGACGGTGTGGACAAATAACGAGAAGTGACTTCACGGAACTTTTGACGGCGGGGAGCGATGGCATTGTCGGGGTCGGAAGGCAATAAAGGAGGCCGTGAGGGGATTTGGTGTTGGCCGTGTGGCTGTGTTACTCCGCGATGTTTGGGGTTTACCGCTGCGGACACTGTCGCTACCATTGGTGTGCACTCACAAAATTGAATCCTCACAATCTCACAGATTATTAACCTCACTCTTCTCCAAAACCCTATAAACCCTCCTGAAAATCTCACATCAAAGGAGAAAAAAAAAAAGAAGGAAAATCAGAGTTTAGAGTTAATTAAATATAAATCCTAGCTTAACAGAATTTTCCTTGTTTTAAGCCTGTAAATGACCGTTGGCGACGAACGAGAGCTTGAGAGGAAAAGCGAGAATGAAAGAAGGGAATGAGCACAGTTTAGGCGAAATTTGAGTGCATAACGTTAAGTCGTACTCGGGTTTGCTTTTTTTTTTTTTTTTTCATCTTCTTCTTCTTCTTAAATCGCTTTTTCAAAATTGAAGGGAGAGGATTGGACTCGCGAAGCGTGGAGGGAGGATTGAGACGCGCGAGGATGAGGGGGCAACGTGTATGGATGAGGGTAATATTGGAAAATAATTTACACGTAGAGGCGAGTAGTAGTAGGGATATTTTTAGGAGAAAAGGAGAGGAATAAGAGGATGTTGAGGAGAGGAGGGTGAAATATTCAGAGAGACGTTACGCTGATGCTAACGACGCTCGAATTTAAATTCTTTTAAGAGATGTTATAAAGATTTGGTAACACTCCACAAACCCTTCAACCTTTCAACTAGTGATAAAAGGATGTTTGTTAATATTTTATAAAATATATCGAATTATAAAATTATTATTGAAGATATTGTATTATTCAATTTGATTCATTTGGGTTTTTATTTTTTGTCAATGGTATGTACATATTGCTAAATTGTTATCATTATAAAATTTATTTTCAGACAAGTTTAATTCTTTTTAACATTAATCTAAATATTCATTAAAAATTTATTAATTAAAATGTATTGATACAAAAAAAGTTCATCAATTATAAACTTTTTATTTTTACAAAAAGTAAATCTTACATTTAATATAATATTATTATAAGTAATATATTAATTACTACTACTGTAGATAAATAAGAAAAACTATTGTTATTGTAAAAATACAAGGCTGTTGTGCCTTATGTCTTGGAACCGTTTATTTTGTAAAAGTTGAAAATTAATTAGATTTTTTTGAGTTTAGGGATAAAATTCATCATTTATAAGTAAGGTGAATTTGTCATAAAATAAAAATTATCCTTAAAAATTTTATATTTTTCGATAAAAACGGGAGAGGTAACCCTAAACAATTAACTACCAGCTAATCTAGAAAAGACAAGATCAGTCGCATATGTCGTTAACAAGTTAAGACATCCTGCGATGGTTCATTGTAAACATTCAAGATCCTATCAAGCAATACACCCTTTTAGCAGTTTATCCGCAACAAAAAAAAAAAATTCCCCTTAGGAATATATCGTAAATGCCAATACCAATCTTAATACCAATGCCTTGAATTATATTATTTACTAATTATTTGTGATATTTCATGCCTTGAATTATATTATTTATGTTCTTCGTTATATCATTTAGACTTATATTCTATTTATTATTGATGTAGGGAATAATTGAAGAAAAAATAGCTTAATTTTTTTTTTGTCAATGTTTTTGTGGTTTGGACTTTCAATACAATGTAGACATTATTAGGCACTTTTGTATTTTCTCAATTATATTATTTTAGCTCTATAAATAGATATTATTAGGTTAAGATTTGGGGAGATTGAGACCCAACCTTTCTTAGTTTTTTTTTTATAGGTTTTAAAACTCTTTTTTCTAGTTGAAGCAATATTCGAAGTTTGATTCTACAAGTTTGTGAGATCGAATTACTTTTAATCTTTATTTGTTCTTTAGTATTTGCATGTCTTCCGGTTTAATTACAATTGTTCAAGTTTGTTAAGTATTCAGTCAATATTTGATAGCTTAGAATAATTGTTCTGTCGATTGATTTCTAATATTTGTGATGATTGCATGATTATTTGTGTAGTGTGAGCATGCGATCTAACTTAAATAAATCTTGATTGTGTGTTTGTTGGTTAGAATTGGATCTCTTTCGTTCTTAAGGCTATTGATAAATTAAATTTTTAAGTGGTCATTATAGGGTTATTTGTCAATAAAGGAAATAATTAATGACGATTGTTTTTATTATCGAGAAGGTAAGAAGAGCTTAAGTTATTATTTAGCGATAAATAATATGTGACCTTTTTGATGAAATAAAGCAATGGTTTCGAGACCACAAATCCGAGTTCAAAAGGAAATTTATTTTAATATTGTTGCATGGTTTGCATTATGATAGGAATGTCGTATGAAAATTTCGTAAAGAAAATTTTACCGATTACATGTCTAATTAGATGGAAAGGACAAAATTGCATAAAATGCAAAAGTTGAGTTCTAGTAGCTATAGGTATCAAATAGCTATATGGCAAATAGACCAATTAGTGGAGTTAGTATATAAGTATGCTTAATCATCCATGGAAAATTAAATAAAGAAAAGGACTAAATTGGAAAGAGAAAAGATAAAAGATGATAAATAATAAATAAAAGAAAATATCATTATATTATCATCTTTCCTAAATTAAAAAGATGGAAACCCTAGCTATGGAGACTTGAGTTCAAGCAAGTTATTTTGGCTTAATTAGGTGAGTTTTCTTATCTCGTTTTTAATAATTTTTATATTTCCGAGATTGTAATAGCTTAATCTAGCTATCTCGGGGATTAATTTGTAAAGTTGTCAAAGTACTAGGGTTTTTCCATGGATGAGTATGTATGAATAATGAAGTTGTATGGTAGAAAATGAAAGGTTGTTGATAGATAAACAACTTTTGTAAAGGAAATTTTGATGAAATTATGGTTTAATGACTAAATTGAAAAGATGTAAAATTCATGGAAAAATTCTGAATTTTGTGAAATATATGGGCTGCTAATGTTTTATGTAAAAATCGGCTAGGCTTGGAATAAGGATTAAATTGCATGAATTTCATTTTTCGAGCCTAGGGATGAAATCATAATTAATTAAAAGTATGGGGACAAAATGATAATTCTACCTAAGATATGAATTGAATTGAAATGAATATAAATTATTGTTAAATTCATTCGTATAGATCTGGATAGATCAAATACGAAGTCAGACCGTGGAAACGAAAAAGGGTCGGATTAGTAGATTTTTCGTACACGAACAATTATCGAGGTAAATTTGTGTAATTAAATTGTATATTTATATATTTTAAATTGAATGTTGTGTATGTGTATTGTATAATTGACATGTATGAAAATCAGTCACATATCCGATAATGCTCGATAAGTATTAAGTCCCGATTGAATAAATGAAATTCGATGGATACAGGGCTCCTGAATTGGTTGTGGTCCTGCATATGTTGCGGACACACCACAGCTTAAAAGAGCGTCCCGTTATTAGCTCTCATGAGCATCCCAATATATAGCCCTCTCGAGCTTCTCGTTATATGGTTCTTGCAAGCTTCCCGTTAATAGCTCTTCGGAGCATCCCGATTGGTTGTGATTCTGCATGTGTTGTAAACACACTACAGCTCTTACGAGCGTCCCGATATATGGCTCTTTGTGAGCTTTTTGATTAATGGATCTTCGGAGCTACCCGTTATTGGCTCGCATAAGCTTCCCGTTATACAGCCCGGATACTTCCCGTTATATGGCTCAAGAGAGAGCTTCTTGTTTATGTGCTCGTATGAGTATTCCTGAATATGAATTGACGGTTTACACTTTTGTACACTTCATTTGTACTATTACTATGAGAAATACTTGAAATTTCATGGACACTTGAAGTGATAAATACATGTATGTGGAAATTGAATATTGATGAGCTCATTCATGTTTCTTGGTATTTATGTGAATTACATGGCTAACATGCTTGATGAGGATATGTGTTTAGGCAAATGGCCAAATTGGCTTGAGGATGTTTATTTTCTTACCTTAAATGTGAATTAAATGGTAAGTTAATTTCCTGTTATACGAACTTACTAAGCATTTAATGCCTACTCTGTTTTATTTTCTCTATTTTATAATATTTTGGAAGCTCGTTGGGTTGGAAGCTTGGCGGAGATATCTCACACTATCCATCAGCTCGTTTCAGTATAAAAAGTAGATTAAATTTTAGGTTATAATGGCATGTATAGGCTAAAAGTGGTCAAGAATGACATGTATGTGTTTGGTTGAAATTTAGCCATTGGTATGGCTTGTAATTGGTATGTTTTGATATGTAAAAAGTAGCCTCAATATGTTGATGTGTGTTTGAAATGGATAAATGATGGAAATCATATAGGTATGTTGAGGTTTGGTTTGAGATAGTATAAATTTGGTAAAACATGCCTATATGTATGTATGGTTGTTTTGGTAAGTTTGGATAATTGAACATATGAGTTGATATGTCATGTATAAGACTTCGTTTTGGCTTATTTGGATGTATTGTATTGGCTTGAGAATATGTTAAAGTTTTGATGAAGGAGAAATACAAATTGGGTGAGAAATAAGGCTTAGAAATGACCTTATTTTGTCCACACGGATAGAGACACGGGTGTGTGTCTTAGCCGTGTGTGACACACGGGCGTGTGTTTTGGCTGTGTGTCCCTTGCATTCTTTAAATTTCAAAACAGAATGCTCAAAATTGATCACACGGCCTAACACACGGGCGTTTGGCTTGGCCGTATGACCCCTACACCTATACACGGCCTAATACACGTATAACACCCCTAACTCGTATTTATCATCGAAACAGGGCTACGGAGCATTACCAGAGTTTTCAGAACATTTACATATAATTCATATCAATTACTATTCATTTTTCGATAGTAACCATAATGTCCCTAGGACAAACCCTCGAGGCCTAAAATACATGTTAGGATCGGGTTGGGACTAAACCGAAAACATAAGAAAGTTTTTGTGAAATTTAAAATTTTACTCATTTACAGGGGTCACATGCCCGCGTAGGTAGACCGTGTGACTCACACGGCCAAGTAACACAGGTCACACGGTCGTGTATCCAACCCGTGTAACTCTTTGACTTGCAAAACATTAAGGTGCAGTTTTCACACGGACAAAACACACGCTCGTGCCTTTGCCATGTGCTCAATCCTGAACATTCTGTTTCTCAAATTTAAGTTGCAGGGGACACATGGCCAAACCACATGCCCATGTGTCAGGCCGTGTGTCACACACGGTCAAGACACACACCCGTGTGCCTACCCGTGTGGACTAAAATAGGCCATTTTAAGGCCATTTTTCTCACCCTTTACACAACCAACTTGCACACAATACTATCATTTACCAATATACTCCAATCCAACAACCAATGCAAGTTAAAAGTCATATTTATCCATAATTTGTATTATCATAAAACTCATTTTTTTTTCAAACTTATCAAAATAGTTTTATTCATTATTCTACCATAGTCATAAACTAAATATATACATATACATCATTCACATTCTTAATTTAAGTTTAACCTTTTACCATTCAACCCTAAACATGCCATATAAACCATAAGTTATAACTCAAAAATTCTACCGATGAAATCTGGATAGTATGCTTCAATGTGTTGATTCGATCCACCAAACTCATGTCAATATACACAAAACATTAAACACACAGGAGTAAGCTTAAGAAAGCTTAGTAAGTTCATAGGCATAAAACGTAAATCTTACCAAGCACACACAATAATGAATCAATAAACAAGTGTTACACTAATATTCCCTGTCATCCGCAATTTCGAATAATGAATTCACTTGATTGAACTTAATAATTCCATCACTTTAGTTCAAATAACACTTACCATTGTCTGTCAAATTAGAGAACGTCTTACAGAATTGAGTACATCGTTTGCTTAATGCCATAGTTCAATTATGGTCTTACACATATATTGCCATGGCCTTGCCATAGTCTTACACATATTATAATGCCATAGCCCCGCTATGGTCTTTCACTTTATTACGATGCCATAACCCAGCTATGGTTTTACACGTACACACATATACTGCAATGGTTCAACCATGGTCTTACGTTCACAATGCCATAACCCTGTTATGGTCTTTTCACTGAAATGCCATAGCCCAGCTATGGTCTTACATTCCACACTTTGCCATGGTTCAACCATGGTCTTATTCGTCAATTCATCACTGATCACAGAACGATCATACTCAATCCTACATTCTACTCAATTTGAACTTTTGTTTCAATTTTCATTTGATCATAATAATCATGGTTCCATAACAAAGATATGAAATAATAAATTATATAATTTCTAATTTTAACAATCAATCATAAAATTCAACCATATGAACTTACCTGGACCAATTGGTAGAATTTGTAGAAATTCAGGGGCTAGTCAGTAATTTTCTCTTTTCCATGTTTATCTTCGGATTTTTGATTCATAATATAAAATTTTTCATTCATCAGCACCAAGTTCAATTCTAATGCCCTTCACAATTTATGCCCTTCAATTTTTAAAATTACACTTTTACCCCAAATTTTACAATTTTTACAATTTAGTCCCTGATCAATTCACCCATCAATTAACACTTTATCTAATAATTTTAGGCTATTATACAGCCTTTGGTATTAATAATTTCAGCACCAAACCCTAATTCCTAACTTTTTCACAATTAGATCCTAAAAATCAATTTCTATTGAAATCACTTAATAAAATCATCATATAATGAAATCAAAGCTTCAAATATATGATAATACCTCATAAAATTCCAGAACTCATTCATGGTAACTTTCATAACCACTTATGAAATCAAAAACTAACAAATTCAATAGTTGGAACAAAAACATGAAAATTACAAAGAAAAAGCAAGAATTGAACTCACATGGTGCAAATTATGAAAAACCAGCTTTTTTCAAACCTCCTATGGCGTTTTTAGCTAATAATTTGGGAGAAATGTCTAGATTTTTCAATTTGGTCACTTATTTTATATTTAGTTTTAACCAAATTACCATTTTACCCTTAGTTCACATTGTTTTCTTGTCTATTTCTATACCCATAGCATCTAATCCATATAATTTGGGTCTAATTTCCTTTTAAATCCTTCCTTTCTAGGCACTTAAGCTATTTAATCACTTTAGCAAATTTTTAACCTTTTACAATTTAGTCCTTTTTAATTAATTAGCTATTAAAACGTTAAAATTTTCTAACGAAACTTTAATACAAACTCAATGACATCGTTTTATGAATTCGAGGTCTTGATACCTGATTTTTGACCCAATTTACCTAATAAATTCTTTTTAAATCTCAAAATTCACTAATTTAGAAATTCTTCTAAAATCACACTTAACTAATAAATATTAATTTATTAAATTTTAGACTCACTCGTCGGATTTAGTGATCTCAAATCACTATTTCAGGCACCACTGAAAATTAGGCTGTTACAACTCGGGCTTGTGACTTGACCGTGTGACCCAAGTCAAAGAGTTACATGGGTACTAATGTAACACCCTAAACTCGTATCTGTCGTTGGAGTAGGGTCTCAGAGTATTACCAATCGAACATATTTAATTTCAAACATTTCAAATAATATAATAATCAAGTCAAAACCAATTACAATCAATCATGTAGTCCCTAATACGAGCCCTCAAGAGCCAAAATAATCATTAAAAAATAGTTCGTGGCTAAACTGGGTATTTAAGATTTTTTTTTTTGGAAAACATGGAAAATTTTCAAAGGTGCAGGGGACACACACCTGTGTGGCCAGGCCGTGTGACTCACACGACCAAATGACACGCCCATGTCCCAGGCCATGTGGGCATTCTAAGTGAGGCACACAGTTGTGTCCCAGCCCGTTTACTTACCCGTGTAACTCTTTGACTTAAGAATATTTTTCAAAAAACATGGAAAATTTTCAAAGGTGCAGGGGACACACACCGATGTGGCCAGGCCGTGTGGCTCACACGGCCAAATGACACGCCCGTATCCCAGGCCGTATGGGCATTCGAAGTGAGGCACACGGTCGTGTCCCAACCTGTGTACTTACTCGTGTAACTCTCTAATTTGGGTCACACAGTTAGCCACACGCCCATGTGCCAGGCCATGTGGTCAATTCAATTTTTGAAAATTAGGTGTAGGGGACACACAGCCAAACCACACACCTGTGCGCATGGACGTGTGTTACACACGGCTGAGACACACGCCCATGTCTCTACCCGTGTGGACGAAAAATAGGCTATTTTCAGGCCACTTTTCTCACCTAATTGGTCTTTCACCTACAACATCATCCAAGCACATTCACAAGCCAATTCATACTCTCAAATCAATGCCAATACCAAGCTTTATGCATGATATTTATTCAAACATTCAACTTACTCATTTTATCACATGCTTGCTTAAGCATATTTATACCTAATGTACCAATTCAACAAGTTCAAGCACACACACATACCAAGCAATTACCAAGTCTCATACATACATTCATCAAATATGCTATCAATTCATTTAAGTAAACATTACTTACCATAGAGTATATGATTTCAACCATGTATTCTCAACTATTTACACTTACAAAAACAAGTACCTTAGAGCTCACTAAACAAAAGGGACACTATCATTAAATATGCATCCTAGGTACATGCCAAAACACAAAAAGAAAACGTCACCAACATCGAGTACGGGATTCTTGTAGGATGCCGAGTCCAATTCTACTATTTATCTAACCTGCAACATGTAAATCAATTTATCATTAATAGGTTCCATTTATTAACTAAACACAATTTCAATTTCCATTAATATGGATTTCTAACTTAGCCAAATAAGATTTTGAATCTCTCGATAATTCAAGTAACTTTATCGTGATATCAGTTAACGATATGGCACCCGGTGCCTAGTGATAAACCGCAAAGAAAGTTGCGTCCAGCGCTAGTCAGATTAACCGATGGTAATGAATGTGAGCCCAGCTCTACTTGGATAAACCAATAATATTTGCACCCAGTGCTAGTAGGATATACCAACGATAATAATTGTGATCCCAGCTCTAGTTGGATAAACCAACGATATTTGCACCCAGTGTTAGTCGGATTAATCGATGATTGTGTGCCCAGCACTAGTCAGACAAGCTAGCAAAGATTGCACCCAGCGCTAGTCGAACATATCTACGATTATACAATTGTTTACTTCTACAATTTTTTGATTTATTTTCCTTACATTTATTCAATAATAAGTATACATTTTATATCATGAGTAATTTAGCATTACTTAAATTAAATAATAATTAGAAGTAAAATTAAGTTCGAGTCCACGAACTTACCTTAACAAAATAGTTGTAATAGTGAGGCCACTAGCTACTCCGTTACTTTCATTTTTCCACAATTCACGTCTGGTTGATTCGTTCCTTAACCAAAGTTCATAATTTCATTATCAAACCCTAAAATCCTAAATTTAATAAAATCATACTTTGCTAAATTTATTTATAGCATTTACTTAATTTCTAGTTATTGCTAATCAATTTCATATCACAAAATAATCTACATGAACTTAATAAATAAGTCCCAAATTTTCCAACATAGAATAGTCCACTAAAACAGTCCCTATACTTCATCAAATTAACAATTTAAGTTATGTTATTTCAAATTTATAACCTTTTAGTCCCTAGGAATTATTATCAATAACACCACCACTCAATATGACGAATTAAATCTACAAAATTTATACTCAAATCATCATATCAAAAACATTTAGTATTCAACAAAATAACCCCAAACCTTTGCATTTCTCATCCATGGAGACTTCCATAATTTCTATTTACTCTTAACATTTCCATATGGTTAAACTAACTCATAACATTTTATCATCAAAAACATAGATTTCATGCTAAATAATCAACTTTTATTTACAATTTTACTCATGTATTCAACTCCCGTAGCTGAACATTTCTTTGCCCCTTTTCTTCTTCCATTTCGGCAGCAAAGAGGAGAAAAATTGTTCACTCTAATCATCTATCTTCTTTTCACCTACTATATCTTTTATCTCTTCTATTTACTATTTTTTTCTTTGACTTTATTTCTTTTCTATTATAATATGTTTATATGGTTTCTTTACTTAGTAAATCCCTTTAACTAGTTTTTCATTAAAAATTTTAATAGAATTTATTTAATTAACATTTAATTTACTTTTAGAGTAACTTCCAAAAATATAATAATAATATTTTGAGCCTAATACATTAAGGCGGGGTCCTAGAAGTATAATTCCCGACATCCCTTATTTACGGGGCGTTACAACTAACACGGGTTGGGACACGGCTGTGTGTCCTATTTTGAACGCCTACACGGCTTGACCACACAGGCGTGTGTCTCTTGCACCTTAAAAAATTTTAAAATTGTGCGAAAAACTTTCTAAGTACTCGGTTTAGTCCCGACTTGTTTCTAATGTATATTTTGGAACTTGAGGGTTCATATAAGGGACTTTATGAATAATTTTTGATATGAAAGTTAAAGTAATATGAATTGTCTGTATTTGATCTATATATTCTAGTAATGCTCTGTAACCCTGTTCTGTCGACGAATATGGGTTAGGGGTGTTACATCGTCGGTAACTATAATCAATTTATCAAATAACATTGAAATTCATCTTTATATCAATGAGCAAACCCTTGTATCAAACAGATAATTTACTTTTACTAGAGTTTCATATCATTGATTTTCGAGAATGGATTGTATGAAATAAGGATATTATCTCTTTCCAAAAAATTTATGCCACATCAGTAATTTCATCCTAAATTTTAAGATTTTAATTTGGATTTGATTTTTTCAGGATGAAGATGTTAAAATTCAGGATGAAAATACTGATGTAGCATAAAACTATTGGAAAAAGGGATACAAATGACATAACGTCATTGTTTCATGCAATCCTTTCTCTTTATTTTTTCCAAAATTTTAATTATTGCTTTTTCCAAATTTTAATTTTAATTTTAAAGTTTTCTTAAAATTCCCTTCTTTTATGTTTTTTGTTTTAGTTGAAGGAATAAGATTATTAAAAGGGCAATTAAGATTTTTTAGTTTATATATAACCAAAAAACCTTCAGGACCCAAATTCCTCCAGTCACATTACCCTTGAAAACCACACATTCACTTTACCTTTGAAAATCATGACTTGAACCAAACGTCCTTTAAGATTTGCCAAAAAATAAATAAACTTTAAGTGATTTGTTTACTAAATAAATTTTAAACAAAAACTTTTTTTTATTAATTTTTTATTTTGTATTTATTAAACAAACCTTAAAATGTTTTTTTGTATTTTATAAAAAATATTTTTCAAATATTTATTTTCATAATTAGAAATAAGTTAAATTTATAAAATATTACATAAAATAATAAATTAACTTGTACTTTTTTTTAACAAAAGAAAGACTTGAAAATAATATATATAAAAGGAAAATATAAGTTTATTTTTATAAATATTTATTATATTAATGGCAACTATTAAAATAAAATACTAATAATATTGCGTTAAGTATTAACACAAAAATAAGATTTAATAGTAAAATTTATTCAAAAATGAAACTTTAGTGGAGAATTTAATTAAAAAAAAGGAAGTAAAGTGGTGGAATTTATATAAAATTATAGCTTTAAATTTACCTTTAACTAGTATGGTCCAGTCACACTTTAAGTTAAGTTGATTATTTGTTTATGTCAAATTATAGAGTAAAAATTTGAAAATTAAATATATTCTGAGCAAAGTTTTTAGACCAAAAAGGTGATCAAACTGATCAGATCATGGTCTGTATAGTTCGATTAAATGAATAATTAAAATCATAAAAATAAAATTATTTTTAAAAAAATGGTTCAATTGGTTTTCTAGAATAGTTCTACCTGCTCGTACCAATTCACAAATCAACTAATCTAATGCCTCTCTCCAGTCTAGTATCTCGGTCGGTTCAATCGATTCAAACAACCATAACTCTAAGTTTCTACACTTCATACATTTGGAATTTAGTCATCTAACTTTTATTTTCAAGAATTTAATCTCTTAGTATTTAAAAATCTGTTTTCAAATTATAAATAACCACGTAATGTTTTAATTGAAAATTTAATTATATGAACTATTTGAATTAAAAAATAAAATTATAAAAATTTAGAGATAAAATTATGTTAGAAATTAAAATATAAATATTAAATTTCAAATTTAGACATATAAAAATTGAAAATTTACTATTTTTCATTAAAAAAGAAAAAGAAAAAGTGGCTAGTGGGTACATTCCTTTAATATATGGGTATAGATTAAAAAATGTAATGGGAAAGAGTAATCAAAGTAGTCACAATTTCATCTTAATTTTTTAATATAAAAGTATTTGTATATAAAATATTTTTCGAGACAAACAACTACATTGAAGGAAGGAATTGCATAAAAGGATGGAGCTGAGCCAATATAAATAAACCTCATAAAAATATAATAACTGAATATGTAAATATTCCTATATCAAAAATTCCAGGAAACAATTTTCTCTCAAAACAAATAATTCCAGCAAACAATGGAAGCCGTTGAAAATTTTGAAGCCTTGTGTTTATACTAAAATTTAAATAAGTGTATTTTTAATATTTTATATAAAAATATAAACTCTCATTTATGTGTATTTTTAAATAACTTATATAAAAAGACACTAACACTATTGTAATAATATAATTTATTTTTATATAAATAGTGATTTTTAATTCTTTCGCAATTGAGTTGGTACTCAATTAATGAGTAATACCACCTCGACGAGACTTAATAATATAGATATAGATTCTACTATATTTATTAACAGTATGTTTGGTTGAAGGTAGTGGCTATTCCATTACATGCCTATTACAAGCTTATTCTGCAGGCCCACACAAGCAGACGTTTGGTTCAATGGAATACCCTATAACGGGTGTATTCTATTTCGGGCTTAAGCAGAGATATTTGGGGATTTCTATTCCCTTCCCTTTTCACCTTTTACCCATTCGTTGCTTGAAGAACCCTATCTTACCCTTACCAAAATCTCACCTAAAAAACACTCATCAATCGGCAGCCATTTCTTGCTTCCTTCAACTACGACATTCCTCCCCTTCATCCAAGGTCAGGTAAATTTTTTCTTCTGCTGCTCCTTTCATTTTCCTATTTACCATCGTAGGCAATGGCGGCACAGTGTTTTCCCTCATAACATTGTTGAATTTGGGATCTTTTCGCTCTTGTCTTTGGCAAGAAGTGAGAAGATCAGCGCTTGGGTGAGATGTAAAACGCTTCTCTTGATCAGGCTTTGGGGATGATGATGGGTTATTAATATTATTGTTCCTAAGAATGGCAGAAGCTTTCTTTTGTTGCTCATATAAAAGAGTTAAAGCTCTCATTTTCTCCTTCAACCCATGGTGTAGATTCCTGAATGTGAAATTGTTAGTAACATGCTCATCTGAGTTTCTTCTTCTGTTTCTTCATTTGATCTTCTGCTTCTACTTCTTTGCTGCTAATCTTGGGTGCTACTGATCTGAGACGTTGTTGATACTGGCATTCTATGATTTTTCTCACTATCCAAACATACCCAAAGATGGGGTTTTTTAAACACCCAATTGAGAAAAAAACTGCTGAAAATGCAAGAATGTAGTAAGGAAACTATTATCCTGGAAAAGAAAAATGGAAGATTTGGAAATGGAGAAGAGAAAGCTAAAAGAGAGGGAAAGAATAAGGAATATATCAAAGGCGATGGGTTGATGGTGATGATATCAACTGTTGGTCGTAAAGCTATCCCCACTCCATCCTTTTCAATATTTAATTCCACCTCCCTCAATTTTTATCTTTTAAATTCCAACTGGATTATGTCATTACCTGACCTTGGATGAAGGTCTGCCATTTATATCCTATTTATTATTGCTGTTTTGGTTTAATATACTAGATTATGTTCATATTTCTGAAAATCAATGAATAAGAGTCTATATACCCAAATTTAGATACAGATTGTTCCCTTTTTTGTTACATTTTTCTTGTTTAAATAGCTAAAGAGTGAAAAATGGAGATCCTATTGTTTGTTAGGCAATTTTGAAATGGATGTCTACTTTTTAGAAATCTTTTTTCTATGGTTTGCTGCCCAAATATGTCCCCATTAGCTTCCATGGAAATGGCTAGTGTGGGGAAGAGAAAAATCCCTATTATCTTATATTTGTTACTTTTTTGCTTTTCAAAAATTAGTGAAACAAGGCATTTGTATACACTCTCTTGTGATAATATTCTTTGATGTTTTCTCTGCTTTATATTTTGACATGAATCTTTATTTTTACTATTATAAAGAAAATAATCTTATTAAAAAGAATACTTTCTAGGGAGGGGGTTGTTTTAATCTAACAATAAAGTGTCTTTAGGATAACCCAGTTAGTTAATAGTCTTTCTTATTGACATCTGAAGCATGTAGGGGTTTTGGGTTAATGATAATAGTTATTTCTTATGAATTAAAATGGAGTATATTTAATGGAGCTGTTTCTCAGCATGTTATATGATTAATTAAATGTCTTCCTTAGATCTTATGGTGAATTTTAGTTTGAGTTTTTATTCTTTTTCACCAATGTTCCAATCAATGACGACAATGTAACCTAATTAGTAGGTCTCGCTTGAAAGGATTTATGCTCTTTCATAGTTGGTCAACAAGTTCAAAGAATGCAACACTTGTTATACTATTTCTCTCATAGTTCTTTTTGGACTCACTTGCAATTAAAATGCCCTTGTCTATTATGTTTCCCACTGATGCAATTTAAATTTCACTTTACCATATATATAACTTGAATGGTAACATCGATAAACCTGTAGAAGATAGTGACACAACTATAACACTCCTAACCCGTATCCGTCGCCGGATTAGGGTTACGGGGCATTACTCTACCAAACACAACTTTTCTTATTATAAAGCTATTGTACGTTCGATACTCACTTCATTTGAATCATTTTCGAACATCCATATTAAAACATACACATTAAGTTCGTATACTAGGATCATGTTCATGCATTACTTCTATGGCCTCAAGAAATCTATACCTAAGAACCGCATATTCTACCAGTTAATTATTACACTTATTTCATATATCCCTATATCATAGTTATAATACAAACATTCAACCGATAATTTAACTACCTATTCGGTTATACAAGGAACCTTTATCACATCATGCTTATATAAGTATGTCATACACTACATCACATATGATAACTAACCAAATGTACACATACACATTGTAAACCGAAACTAATGGCCAAATAACATGCCCGAATCCTCTCCTATTTTAAACCACACACATACCATCCCTTCAAATGCACTTTCAATTAAATTATCTACAGAACCAAATAGCCTTAGCATTTCCACTTCTCAAAATCAACCTAACCCAACTATTTCACATAGTAAGATACCATTCAAAAATCTCATGAAATATACCTATCCAAATCAAGCAATATTCAAAACCGAAATTTCATAACATATATATATACTAAATCAAACATGTTCACTCAATTCAAGGTTAAAAGTGAAGCCATTTTCGCATGACTTACGTACATGATAAGTTTGTCTTTATACAAAACTCAAAGAAGTAAAATAGCTTATACATGCCATAATTATCATAGGTTAATCTACCAAAAGGGTACCAAGATAGATAATAGTATGATGATCTTCCAAGTTGATCCACAAGCTTAAGCTAAGCTTTCCAAAAGTGATCTACAAATTCAAGGAAATAACCAAAAGGAAGTAAGCTTCGCAGCTTAGTAAGATTTCAGCTCTTTACAGTTATAAATATAAATAACTTATTTATATTTTCCATAACTACTTCACATACAACCACAAAGCCGAATATTCAAAACTCCTAGACTCAATTCACAAATACTTTATAAGATAATTAATGAACATGCTTCATGCTAGTAAAATTTCTAACTCATATTTCAATCTCCATTCATCTTAAGTCACTATGAATGAAACATACCTCTAGTTTACTTACCACCCGAAACTTAGTCAATCATGCATAATCATAGGATAATATACTCAATCATTCCTATATATTTAATTGCATTTAATAATAGAAGTCTTCTAAACGAGCCCTATACCTGCACATTGTTAATACGGTTTAGTAATGTCTCGCACTCTTAGTGTATTACTGAATACTTCTCGTAACGTATCGCTCACATAGAGCTGTTACTTAAATACACCTTGTAACGTATCGCTCACGTAGAGCCGTTACTTAATACACCTTGTAACGTATCGCTCACACATAGCCGTTACTTACTACACCTCGTAATGTATCGCTCACACAGAGTCATTACTTAATACACCTCATAACGTATCGCTCACATAGAGTCGTTACTTAATATTCCTGCACACATACATATATTCAAGATCACATCCTCATTAATCATGTAATCGCACATACATGTAAGCATAGAAATATTTTCTCATATTCAATATAATTCCTATATTCGGCCACATTATCAACATGTACTAATCTCACTTTGAACACATTCATACCATCACATAATACTTCATGTATTTGCTTGCATCAAAACATTTAAAAATATACTATCTCTACTATCCAATTTAACCACCGAATCAACCTCACTTTATACAAATTTTCATTAAATTTCAATGATACATTCGGCATCTCTTAGTTCAATAAACCCCCCCTTTTTTAAACATTTCTATAGTATAAAGAAATATTTAAATTAATTCGATTTCTTGAAATCTTACCTCAAAATTCAACGGATTAGGGTTTCCCGGCTACTCGTTCAGTTTTGCCTTTCCCCGATCCAACCCCTGTTCTTTCCGTCCTTGATCTAAAATAAGGTTCGAAAAGAGCCCATTCAAATAACATAACATTCATCATTTCTTTTTTAACTCAAAGCACATAGTCGGACAACTTTCCAATATATCACTCATAAATTGCCTTTTTACGATTTAATACTAACTTTTGCATCATTCAAAATGTATTCAATTTACACATTTTTGAGCTAGGGCCGAATGCCCCCTAAGCTCATTCTAATAATCGAATGCCATTCAATTTGATTACAATTCATACTTTGAAATTTTCTTCTAATTCATTCTTATTATAGAAATCTACTCAATTTAGTCCATATAAATTTTCTCTCCAATTTATACCAAGCCGAATTTGTTTTCTTTATAGTCGAATCACCCTAGAAACCATTTAAGTCCATAAAATTATTTATTAAATATTCTACTCTCTCCTTTAATAATTTAACATAAATTTCTAATTTTACTAGATACTATCAATATCCCTACTCTAAACATGTTATCTTCAACCTATAACAAGCATTCTTCCATCAATCATAGAAAACAAGAACACCCCTATGGCCGAATCTATAATATGCTCTAGACTCAAAAATTCCACCATGGGTTTGATAGTTTTCAAAGTAACTAACTCAAATATGCAAAAATCTACTAAAATTAAACTCAAATATTCACCTCAAATGGATATGCAATAGCCGAAAGTTGAGAACTTATGCTTTCTCCTCTCCCTTTTTGAGTTTCGGCAATGGTAACCAAAGATGGAAGATAAAACATCCACTATTTCCTTTGTTTATGTTTCTTTATTCTAAAACTTCATTACATATTATTAACATAATTTCTTTACTAACAAAATTTAATAGGAAAAAAAATAAACACCATCATTATGCCGTCCACCCACCATATTTTTGGAAATTTGACATGCAAATCCAACATGCAAGTAAACCATTCAATTAAATCACCTATTTAATAATAGGCTATTTTACCATTTGAACAATTTAGTCCTTTTTCCTTAAATTGAACACACATGCATAGGATTTATCCACAATATTTTAACATAGGTCCAAACACATACCACATTTATCAAATATAGACTAAAAGCATTTATCTAACTCGGATTTGTGGTCCCGAAATCACTATTCCGATTTGGGTCGTATTTGGGCTGTTACAGCAACTCTTCAGCTTGCCTCCGTTTATGCTTATCTGCCTTATCTCTAGGTCAATTTTCTGATTCTGATATTGTTCTTTTTCTCTGGTTATTCTAATTTTTTTTTGTGGTAGCCCAAAAATTCTATGATTGATGAGTTAATCCATTGCAGTTACTTTTAGAAAGTGAGGGCTAATTTGGAGGCAAAGGATGAAGATGGGGCTATATTATATGTGTGAAATTGTCATTTAGCTTCAACACATAATGAAGGAGACAAGAAAAAAATATTTTTGAAGGAGTGTTTTATTGTTCTAGTTTCATCGCTTTGTGTTTTAGTGCTGCATTCTAGGATTTCCATCACATGACTCACAATTTATTTTTATTTTTTTAATTGTTTTTGACAAACCTTGCATGCAAAGCTTAACAAACGAACATAGCGCTTACAATGTCGAGGTCATAAGTATTCCATAAATAGTAGTGATTCATATAACGTAGAAAATTCCTCGTAAACGTGACAAAAAAGCAATGACACCGTCACTTTTTTTTTTGGAAGGAAAAAGAAAATGGATGTATTTAACTATTACTTATTAATAACTTAATAACTCTTTTATTATTACTTATAATAATTTTATTTTTATATACAATAAAAAAACAATAATTATATTTTTTATAATATAATTTTATTATAAAATTTAGACTCAAAAATATAATCTCGGTAGATATAGAAATTGGTCAACAATCAACTTTTAAAGATCAAATTAAAGGTAAATTAAAGATCGAATTTTTATAAAGTTTCATATAATATATGTATATTTCTATAACACTGGAAATTATGTAATTTGGATGTGGATGTATTTCAAGATTAGATGTTCATTATTAATTTGTCTTTTAATCTTCAAGACATTATTATTTGCTAAGCCAAGAGCCGATTTCGTTGAATGAAATTTGATAAATATGTATGGTTCAATTTTCTTTGATAGGTTGTTATTGCTTCTTTTTCTTATTTGGCTTGTTTGATTGCTTCCCCCACCCAGGGTTGAGCATCTTGTATTCACTGAATTACTGTAAGTTATTTGGCAATTAAATTCTTTGATTTTGTTTTACTGTTATTGAAATTAGTATTGGAAAAATGTGACCATTTTCTACGATTTGAAGATATGTAATACTTTAATATTTTGCAGTAATGGCTCGTCTGCCTTTAATTGTACAAAGTGAGAGGCGTAAAAGAATTGGTCTTGCTACTACAATATGGTTGCAAATGTGTACATTTGCGAGTTGGTTCTTAGTTGCATTGGGTGCCATCCATAGCCTACATACCTATAGACCAATGATTAGATCCTATATTTTAGATTTTTATCCACAACGAGATTATGTGAAAAGACTTGTATATGCTAGTGACGAGACCTGTATTGAACAAGTTAGGATGAATATAATTACTTTTTTTAAATTATGTGAGATGTTACAAACTTTAGGGGGATTGAAGTCGTCAAGGAACATGCTTGTTGATGAGCAAGTGGTAATGCTTTTACATATCATTTCTCATCACCTTAAAAATAGAGCTATCAAGCATCACTTTAATAGGTCTGGGGAAACCGTTAGTAGATTATTTCACAATGTTTTAAATGCTGTCATACACTTACAAGATGTGTTATTTAAAAAGGCAGAGCCAATTACAGCTAATTCTATAGACCCAAGGTGGAAATGGTTCAAGGTATTGGAGCGAATACTATATATAGCTCGTACATAATTTAGTCCATTTAGATTTAAATATAGTATCCTAACTCGAGGTTTTATACATGTGATGTAGAATTGCTTAAGTGCTTTAGATGGAGCCCACATCAAGATTAGGGTTCCAATAGTTGATAAACCTAGATATCGAACGCAAAAAGGTGACATAGCAACAAATATGTTAGGTGTTTGTACACCTAATATGAATTTTGTTTATGTTCTTCCTGGTTGGGAAGGATCTGTTGCTGATGGACGAGTTCTTCAAGATGCCATTAGTAGGAGACATGGACTAAAAGTTCCACATGGTAAAGTGCAAAATTATAGGAATTTGAATTAATTTTTAAGATCATACTTTTCAGGGAAATTAATCATAACAAGTAGTTTCTTTTTATAGGTTGTTATTATCTAGTTGATGCTGGATACACAAATTGTGAGGGATTTCTTGCGCCTTTTAGAGGACAATGATATCATTTGAATGAGTGGCGTCAAGGTTACTAGCCAAGTACTCCGGAAGAATTTTTCAATATGAAACATGCTTCAGCACGTAATGTTATTGAAAGATGTTTTGGGTTATTAAAACTTAGATAGGGAATACTTAGGAGTCCATCATTTTATCCTGTGAGGGTACACAATAGAATCATTATTGCATGTTGTTTGCTCCATAATTTTATTCGAACCTATATGAGTCTTGATCCTATTGAAGCGGAGTTGGAAGAAGGATTACCTAGTAATGTGATAGATGATGATGAACCAAATATCGTAAATATTCATCCATTGGATGCATGGGCTACTTGGAGGATGGAACTAGCCAACCAAATTGATGTGTCTCCAACTAACTATGATTACAATAAAGGCAAGCGCACCTATCATTCAATAGTATAGTTATGGTAAGACTAGTAATATCGTATCCACAAGGACCAATAGTACTAGTAATTACTATCTTCTTATTATCTAGCCTAAGAATTGGAGTGATTTATTTTAAACTAAAACTAATTAAAAGCACGACAGAGAATAAATTGAGAAAATACTTTTGGACAACTTTATAAGAGAGGCAATACCCAAGGAAGAATCCACATAGACTTCACTTATTACTTCTGATTCATACGATTTGTTCACTTGACTTAATCCGTAAAAATCCCTAAATTATGTTAATATCTCTTTCGAGACTAAAAACAATTGACTCTAGATTGATTAATTGAAATCTCTTTCTAATTAAAACCCATATCGTCGTATTAACTCGATATATGGATTCCCTTATTAGATTTGACTCTAATCCAGCAGATTTATGTCGTCCTATTTCTAGGGTTGCAATCAACTCCGCTTAATTGTGTTAATCTACTATTAAATAGAGACTTTTGCTCCTCTGAATAAGCACATTCGACTTGAATCAATAACCTAAATTATCAAAATAAGAATAAGAACTCACAATTAAGAATAAGAATAAGTATTTATCTTATAAATCAAATAGAATTAAGATCCGTCTTAGGTTTCATCCCCTTAGGTATTTAAGGGATTTAGTTCATACTGATAGAGGGAAACATCTTAAAATAAGAAAAACAACAAAACATAAGAAAACCCAAAAACTTCAAGAGAAATTGATAGGAGATCTTCAGTCTTGATGGAGATCCTTTTTTCAAGCTGCTCCCGATGGCTATCTTCGAGTGTGTTCTGCTTTCTACTCTGTGTGTCTCATTAGGTTCTCCCCTAGGGTGTTTATATAGGCTTTGAGACGCCTTTCTTGGCCCACAAGTAGCTTTTTCCGAATAGAATTAGACTTGGGTTCAGCAGGGACACGCCCGTGTACGATAGTCTAGGCTGCGCTCGATTCTGCTCATCACACATGGCCGTGTTTAAGAGCTTGGGCCATGCTCGATTCTAATCGTCACACACTGCCGTGTGGTCTGCCCGTGTGCGACAGTCCAGGCCGTGTTGATTTCTAAGGTAGGCCCATTTTGTCTTTTTTTGGCCCGTTTCTCTTTCTTTTCGACTCTATAAGCTCTCCTGAGTGTAAAAGATGAAATTACAGGATTAAGAGCATCAAATTCATCAAATATAATGAAAACTCATCCAAAAATAAGCCAAGCATGGGGTCAAGATATGTATAAATTATGGTTTATCACAAATGTTTGATGAATGGCAAACATCTAGAAATTAGTTAGGTTTAGGGTAAAAATAGTAAACGTTAAGTTGTTTATGTTATTTCATGTATCTAGTTTATGAAACTTTGGTGGTGTTTGAATTGTTTTTTTTGTATTGTACTAGACTTGTTGAATGATAATTTATTTTCTTTTGATTAATCATATGTTATAATTTTATAAAGTGTTGATCTTTTGATGCATAATATTGAACTTAATTTTAATTTGCATTTTTTTCTTAAGATAATTATGTCAGGTTTTTCACAATCAAGTACTTCTTCCCAAAATTCTTGAGAAACCAAAAGGAAATGGGTTCCAGAAGAAGAAGCTACATGGGTTGCTTGTATGGTCGACTTGCACAATGTTGGAACCTTTAATGAAAATACGGGATTCAAAGCCTGTTATTTAAATGAGTTGGAAAAAATGTTAGAAAAAGTTTGACCCCATGCCATGTTAAAGGCTAATGTTAGAAAAAGTTTGACCCCATGCCATGTTGAAGGCTAAACGTAATCTTGAATCGAGGATTAGGACATTGAAAAGGGATTGGTCAATCGTTTATGACATGCTTAGTGGAAAAAACAATAGCGGCTTTGGTTGGGATGAGCATAGGCAACTTGTAGTTGCTGAAGATGCGGTGTGGAACTCATATATAAAAGTAAGAATTATTTCAAGTCTTTATTATCTTATTTTGACCAAACTTATATCTAATATTAATTCCTCATTTTTTATAGAGTCATAAAGAAGCCGTTCAATTCAAACATCAGAGTTTCCCTTATTATGACCAACTTACTGCCATCTACGCAAAAGATCGAGCCACTGGGAAAGATGCTCAAACAGCCGCTGATATTATTGAAGAAATAGATGTTGAGAATGTAGCTACTATAACTACTCATGCAGAAAGAAACGATTTCCATGGATGCGAAGCTGATGTTTCTTTGGATGATATGGATCTTTTAGCTACACAACCGCAACCAGGTAGAAACTAAGGTGATTCCACTTTTTCAAAGAAGAAAAAAAAATTTTCTGATGCAAGTGATTCTTCTACTTTATTTAATGATGCTGCCACTTTATTGGCGGAAAATATACGGACCGTTGGCCTTGAAATCAGTAAGAGTATTGCCTCCGAAGTGCTAATTCAACAAAAGTCTGAAATGGCCATTCAAGAAAGTGCTCTGAAATTATATCCAACATTATGTGAAGTAGAAGGTTTAAATGAGGATGAACGCTTTCGAGCATTGAGCAAAATTCCAGATCATCCAAAGTAAATGCTCATTTTCTTTAGTTTACCTCCTGCTGTGCGATTGGAATAGGACAGAAGATTTCTTACTGACCATTAAAAATCATGGTTGTGTTGATGATATTTTGGTAACTTTTTGTGTTTGTAATATTTGGATGGTATAATAATATGATAGAATGTCATTACAATGTTGTAACTTTTTGATGTTGTAAAATTTTAAAACATATAGATTATGACATATAAACTAATGAAATCATGTAACTTTTTATTAATATATGAGTATTATGCTTGGATGTGAAATATAATTCTCAAGTTATTTATTACTTCTACTATTTTATTTTTTATTGTAGAATAATTAAATTATCTGTTTCACTAATGATATTTTAGCACATTAAATATGTATTGCAGTTTAAAAATAATAAAGTAGATTATATATATTTTTTATAGTATTATATATTTTGATTCTTTTAAATTCATATAATAATAATTATATTAAGAATGATATTAATTTATATTTTTTATTAAATTATATTTAATAATAATTATGTTAAAATATGGTTAAATTATTTATTGTTTTTATTAAATTATTTTTAATAATAATCTTATTAAAATTTAATAACAATAACAATAATCATCTACTTAAAAAAAATTATGTTAAGGGTATTCTGATCATTTTAGTTTTTTTCCTTATGCTATTACAACATCATTCCATTCGACCAAACAGTTGAATTACTAATTACAGCCCTTTTCCATTACAGCTCTATTCCATTATAGCTTTATTCAATTACAGCCCTATTCCATTACAGTGAACCAAACGTATTGTAAAAGTTTATATAAAAACCAAACAAAGATTTGGTTGAAATGGTGAGGTTGAAAGTTTAAAAACTATGGTGTCTTCGGTTCAAATTTTATTATATGTTTTTTTTTATAGATTTTATTTAAAAATATAGAAACAAACACCTTCATAATAATATAACTTATGTTATAGAAAGTCTTTTTTTTTTCCTCATTTTCAACTGGTTTTGTAATACCCCTAACTCGTATTCATCGTCGGAATAAAGTTACGAAGCATTATCGGAGTTTACAAATCAAACAAACAGACATTTCATATCATATAACATTCATGTCAGAAACCAATTAAACATATTGTCCTTTATGCGAGCCCTCGAGGCCCAAAATGCGCATTAAAAACAAGTCGGGACTAAATCAGGTACTCAAAGAATTTTTCAGAAAACATTAAAATTTTTCAAAGCTGTAGGGGTCACAAGGCCGTATGACTCACACGGTCAGGAAACATGCCCGTGTTTTAGGCTGTGTGGGCATTTGAAATAGGGACATACGGCCGTGTCCCAGCCCATGTCCGTTCCCATGTAACTCTCTGACTTGGGTCACACGGCCAAGCCATACGCCCATGTCTCTACCCGTGTGGATGAAAATATGTCATTTTTCCAAGCCACATTTCTTACCTAATTTGACACCAACTTAACTCAACATTTTTGCACATCAACAAGGCATAACAAGGCATTCAAAACAAGCCAAAATCAAGTCTTAAACAAGAAATATCACTACATACAACTAATATGCCCTTAGGTACCTCAAATGACAACTTAAAAACATGTCAACCAAGTATCCAAACTTACCTAAATGACCAAAAAACATATATGCATATTCAAACCACATTTAACTTTTCATCATTCTACCATATTGAACACACATCAAATATCGTAAGACCACATATATATATGCATCAAAATATACCAAACACAAGCCATATAAGTGGCTGATCGCTGAAATCAGAGCTTTAAAATTTATAAAAGAGAATGATCGAACATAGAAACTAACTCTGACAACGATTAAAGGCAAGTGTACCTATTGAACAGTAGTATAGCTTAGGCAAGACCAGATTGTCGAACCCAAAGGAACTAAAAGTATTAATACTAACATTCTTTTTATTATTTAGCCTTAAAAATAAAGTGAAGTTGTTTCAATCTAAATTAACGACGACTAAGCTAAGGACAAAGACAAAAAGAGCGAATTGGGAAATAACTTGAAGAAAGACTCAATTGATCACGACAATACCCTCAGGAAGAATCCACCTAGACTTCACTTGTTATCTAACCCTAAATCATATGATTTATGTACTTAGCTTGATCCGTAGGACTCCCTAACGTATATTAAACCCTCTCTCGAGGTGAATAACATCTAACCCTAGGTTAATTAGTGGAACTCTCGTTCTCTTATAATAACCCCCTAGAATAGCAGTAAATCGATCTATGGATTCCCATATTAGGTTTCACCCTAATCCGACAAAATCTCGTAGCCCTATCTCTAGGCGTTCGATCAACTCCGCTTAATTACGCTAGAACTACTCTTAAGCAGGGTCTATTCCTCCTCCTCCTAATCACATTAGGTTCGGATTAAGTATGCATAATTAAGAACAAACTAAGTATTTATCATATAATTCAGAAATCAAATAACAAGATTTATTTAGGTTTCATCCCCTTCAGGTATCTGAGGGGTTTAGTTCATAACTAAGAAAGAAAACATCTTAAAAGAAAAGATAAAACAAAACATGAGAAATCGTTAAAACTCCCTGAAGAAATTGAAGGAGAATTCCACCGTCTTGAGTATAATTCCAGCTTCTTGGGATGGATCAACTGGCTAACTTCGAGTGATTCCCACAATTCTGACCTTTCCGGCTTGGCTCCTTGGCCTAGCTCCACTCCTCCTCAAAGGAGGCACTTAGAGGATATATATATAGGCTCTTTGGAATGCGATTCTTTCTCCCTAAGTATCCTTTTCTGATTGAAATTGCTCATTCCAGCGACAAGGGCACGGCCATGGCACACGCCCATGTGGATCGACTTCAAGCCGTGTTCGGATTTCTACTTTGAGGCACGACCGTGTAAGTTGAAGGTCAGGTCGTGCTCTAGGTAGTCGGCGAGGCATGGCCGTGTGGGATTTGGGCCAGGACGTGTCAATTTCATGTTAAGGCCCATTTACTCTGTTTTGGGCCCGTTTTATGTTCTTTTCATCTTCGGGTGCTTTTCTGGGTATAAGACATGAAAAGAAAGGATTAAAAGCACCTTTTTACATAAATCAAGGGATAAATCATCTAAAAATATACTAAATGTGGGATTAAAATATGTTATAATTACTGTTTATCAAATACCCCCACACTTAAGCTTTTGCTTATCCTTAAGCAAAATTCTCAACTTACAATTAAAACGAGCTTTCCATGATCCATAACTCCTATCAACAATGTCTTATCCTAATTCATAGATAATTTATACATGGATAATTCAATTCAAATAGTCCTAAAGATTCAAACAAGATAAGCCATACATTTGTAGCATGAAAACATAGGTGTTTCCCTTCATCTAAATAATTACCTTTAATTCAAAATCTACAAGGATTGACATCCTCACAAAAGATTCACTCAAATCACTCAAAGTGTTTAAGGTTCAAAATTAAGCACTCAAAAGTCGAACCTGAAAAGTTAATCCCGTTGGCTTGCTTGAAAATCAAATCTCCACCACTGTAAAATGAGATGATAAATAGATCAAAAGGTCTTTGTTAGGGTTGTAACGGGGCTAGGGTTAAAGGTGTGGAAAAAAGGCTAAATTAGAAGGTTAGAATCGAGATTGAATTGACAAATTACCTAACTATAAATTTCTAAGATAATAATTACATCAATTGAAAATAATAATAAACCCACTAATACAAGCTTTTTCTTTTGATAATTAGACTTTTAACTTGTATAAGCTCACTCTTCATAATACTAATACTGACTATACTTTGATTTTTTTTTTTAAAAAACAAACTAAATAAAGATAATTTCAACTTATAATAAAAACTTAATCAAATCATATCTCGATTAAAGGGTAGTCAAAAGGAAGGGTGATAACAAATACAAAGGGTTTTGGTTTATTTGTGGGTGAGTCAATGAAGAGGGTTGTTAGGCTCAACGGGGTTCACTATGGGTTAATTATGAGGGTAGGCTTTTTAGTGGTGTAAGTGGGTTAAAACCTAGGTGCCTTTATCATCTCTGTGTATCAAATCATAACTGCGGTCTTGACATGTATAATCAAGGCAAATTCTAGAATAACAGTTCATGGTTGACACACTCATAAAAAAGTAAGCACGAAAAAGAATTATGCTCTATAAAGTTCAAAATCTCACAAAAATTATGAGTGTTTTTGACATCAACCTTGTAAATCTCAAACTTCAAAGTAATATTCAAACTTAGGTTAACAACCTAAAATTTTAAATTATTGAAAATTAGGCTTATCATGCTTGATTCCATAGTATTCTTTAAATTTAATCATCAATGCACAATTAACTATGACTTTTCTAAAACATGTCAATAAAAATCATAAATCATTAGAAATTTCATCCTAATTAGTAATATGACAAATTTGCTCAAAAACAAGACTAAATTCAGGGATTTGGAAATCATGGAAGGCATTTTAGAACAATGCAAAAAGTTAGGCATTTTCTCAAAATAATTATTCACCCCCCCACACTAAAGATGTACAATTGTCCTCAATGTACAAAGATAGATATGACTTTTAAGGGATAAATAAAAAGAGAAGGGGGACAAATTACTCCCTCAGTTTTGGATGTTTTCCCGGAGGGGTGTCTTTGGTGGTGGTGATGGTCGGTCTGGATGACGAACCTGCGCTAGATGAAGAAATTGGGTAGCACTCTGAGAAGTAGCCAAGAATTATTATGACCTACTTAAAATAAACTAAATATATAATTAAAGATAAGAAAGATAAAGAAAGAAGAAACAAAAATGTAAACAAAATGAAAATAAAAGATAAGTGGACCGAAGAGTCCTTATTGTTGGATGGTTCGCGAGGTGGGTGTGACTTCTAAGGCTGGGGAGGTGCTGGCGGTGGCGGAAGTGGCGTGGTTATCGTACTGGTTGGCGTGATTCTCAAGCAGTCTAGCGAACCTGACACTAAAAAACTAAATGAAGTTAAACTAAATTAAACATAAGATTATTAAAAAAAAAGAGAATGAAAGGAAAGAGAAACGAAAAATAGAAACTAATTGGTCTCAAAGACCCTTGGCCTGTTATTTGGATGAAGCGGCCGACATGAACATATGTGTAGGGTCTCCGGTAAGGAGACTATGCTGGGTTGCTTCCGCTTCTTCGGCATGGTTCTGGTGTGGCTTAAGAGTCTGGACACCTTTTCTAAGGAAAGGGAAAAATTTTGAAAGTAAAAGAAGGAAGACTGAAGATGGGGAGAGGGGGAAGGGCTGTGGGGTTTAAGTAAAGTTTCAAATCTGGCATGCTCCCACGCCCGTGGACCGGGGGCGTGTCGATTTACACAGCCGTTTCGCACGATCGTGTGTTGGAGTATGTTGTTACCCCATGTTCGTGCTTCAGCCATCCACGCCCGTGCTTGATGAGTCAGTATGTAGGCACGGTTGGGAGCCATGGGAGTGTGTTGGTCGTGCTATGTAAGTCAGTAGCTTCACACGACCAAGAGACACAGCCGTGTCATTCTGTCGGTGCCCATGGGGGAGAGTGGTTGGATCTATGACGTCGGGAGGTGGTTGAACTGGTTCGCACGGCCTCTGCTATGTTAGTACAAAGATTCTGGTAGTCCACACGGCCACGGCCACGGCCGTGTGTAAGGCCGTGTGGCCTGGAAGTATGCACTTCTGGTTAGTTTAAAAGAGAAAAGAAAAAGGAAAAATAATGTAAAATAAAAATAAATACAAAATTCAGTAAGGTTAGTGCTCGGGTTGCCTCCCGAGAAGCGCTCGTTTATAGTCTTAAGCTAGACTTTCCTTGTGTTTGAAAAATTCAGGGAGGTTTAAAGGTTTGAATATGTTTCCTCATATTATCCGTTTGATGTTTATTGTGTGGTTCAGGTCGAGTAGCATTTATTTTAAGAGCATCAAAATTAGGATTGCTTACCTCGATTGTCTTGTGTGGTAGAACATGGATTACCTTAAAAATGATTTCCTTGTTTGTGTCAGGGTCTGGAGGAGATAGTCATAAGTCTAATAATACCTGATCTTCGCTTTTGGACTTACCTATCTCGTAGAGTGGTTTTGGCTCTGTTTCTTGTATCCCTAATTTTTTCTTGAAGTGCGTTCTCTACTCGTTTAATTCATCGGGTTGAACCTTTTGTTCCTCATGATCTATTCCTTTGTTGGCACTGTATTCAAGATCAGGTTCAATCGTGCCCTTTTCTGGTGCTTCCTGAAAAGAAGGGTTAATCGAATGGTTATCAATGGATTTTTCTTTCTTACCTTGGTCATTCGATGTCCTGGCTGAATCGAGAGCTTTAAGAGTGACTGCCTCATTACCTACACAAAGTATGAGTTCTCCTGTGGCAACATCAATTTTAGTCTTGGCAGTTGCTAAAAAAGGTCTTCCTAAAATTAAAGGGATCGAATTGTCCTCATCCATGTCTAAGACAACAAAGTCTACTAAGAAAACGAATTTATCGATTTTGACAAGAACATCTTCGATAATACCCTTAGGAATTCTAACAGTTTTATCAGCTAATTGAATACTCATCTTAGTTTGTTTGGGTTTCCCTAGACCTAGTCGTTTAAACAATGAATACGGCATGACATTTATACTTGCCCCTAAATCAGCTAACACATTATCAATAGTTAGACTACCAATTAAACATGGAATTGTAAAACTCCCCGGATCTTTTAATTTCTGTGGTAGTCTATTTTGGAGAATTGCTGAGCACTTTACGTTAAATTCCACATGTGGCTCTTCGTCTAATTTGTGTTTGTTTGTCAAGAGCTGTCTTAAAAATTTCCTCGAGTCTGGCATTTGAAAGAGAGCTTCAAGAAGAGGAAAGTTAATATGTAATTTCTTTAAAAGTTTAAGAAACTTACCGAACTGTTCTTCTGAATCGTCTCCTTTTAACGCTTCGGGGTAAGATATGCGAGGTTAATACTCCTTGATTACCAGTTTCGGCTTTTCTTGCGTTACCTCGATTTTACCTTTTTCTTCATTGGTTTCTTGTTGTGGAATGGGTTCGTCTACCTCTGTATTTTCCTGAGCTGTTACGGCTTGAATCTGTTCCTTAGGGTTAATCTCGGTGTTACTTGGTAGACGTCCTTGCGGTCGTTCTAACATCAGCTTTGCAAGTTGTTCGACTGCATTAGTAACTTCCTTCACTGACTTCGTGATTTCCCCGATTCGGCTCTCGTTGCTTTTGATTGTCCTCTCAATTTCCTGAAGATGTTTTTCTGTGTCTATTGAGAATTTTGCCAGCATCTCTTCGAGGATTGGTTTCTTCTCTTGTGGATAGGGCTGGTTTTAGAAGTTTTGAGGAGGTTGTAGCCTTTGATTTTCTTGGCCTCCCCATGAAAAATTTGGGTGGTTCCTCCAAACTGGATTGTAAGTATTACTATAAGGGTTATTGTTAGATCTGAAATTGTTACCTATATAGTTCATCTGTTGGCTTTCTGCTTCCGGTTGGTAGGTTGGGTACTCAAGATTCGCCATGGTTCCACTTGCGTCGCACTACATTACTGGATATACCTGCGAAGAACACAAACTGTCAATCTTTTTCTTCATCAATTCCATCTATGTTGATAGCATGGTTATTGTGTCTATGTTGAAAGCTCCCGCTGATTTTGTCAGTTTCGTCCTTGTAACTTGCCACTGATAATTATTCAGTGACATCTCTTCAATAAATTCGTATGCTGCTTCAGGAGTTTTGTTGTTCAGGGTTCCACCGGCGACTGAGTCGATTAGTTGTCTTGTTGAGGGGTTTACACCGTTATAGAATGTTTGGACTTGGAGCCATAAGGGTAAACCGTGGTGTGGACACCTTCTCAAGAGATCCTTGTATCTCTCCCATGCGTCGTATAATGTATCTACATCCATCTGCACAAAAGAAGAGATATCATTCCGTAATTTGGCCGTTTTGGCCGGTGGAAAATATTTCATTAAAAACTTTTCGGTCATCTGATCCCATGTAGTGATTGACCCTCGTTGTAACGAGTTTAACCACTGTTTGGCTTTATTCCTTAATGAAAAGGGAAATAACTGAAGACGTATTGCATCATCAGAAACGCTATTTATTTTGAAGGTATCACAGAACTCTAAGAAATTAGCTATATGAGTATTTGGGTCTTCGTCCTGCAAACCATCAAATTGAACAAACTGTTGAATCATTTGTATTGTGTTAGGCTTTAATTCAAAATTATTAGCACCTATAGCAGGCATAACAATACTTGATTCTGCTCCTGTTAAATGTGGTTTAGCATAATCAAACATGGTACGTGGAGTGTTGCGTTCCCCCACATTGTGTGATGGATTAGTTTCATCCATCCCTTCAGTAGGATTGGATCTGTCTTCTTCCTCTCTTTCTGTATAGAGTAGGGCTCGCCTGATTTCTCGGCGATTCCTTCGAGCGGTAGCTTCAATATCACTGCCGTATACTAAAGGTCCTCTAGGGTTCCTCCTAGTCATAAACTAGAGGTACCTGGAAAGAAAAGAAAGAAAGAAAAATTAGCAAAATTAAAGTTTAAAAAGAAAAATTAGCAAAATTAAAGTTTAACCTAAAAATAAAAATAATTTGGTAAATAAAAAAATGGCTAAAGTAATAAAAATAGAGTTTTCTTAATATTTTAGTTCCCCGGCAACGGCCCCAAAAACTTGATCGCTGAAATCAGAGCTTTAAAATTTATAAAAGAGAATGATCAAACCTAGAAACTAACTCTGACAACGATTAAAGGCAAGTGTACCTATCGAATAGTAGTATAGCTTAGGCAAGACCGGATTGTCGAACTCAAATGAACTAAAAGTATTAATACTAACTTTCTTTTTATTATTTAGCCTTAAAAATAAAGTGAAGTTGTTTTAATCTAAATTAACGACGACTAAGCTAAGGACAAAGACAAAAAGAGAGAATTGAGAAATAACTTGAAGAAAGACTCAATTGATCACGACGATACCCTCAGGAAGAATCCACCTAGACTTCACTTGTTATCTAACCCTAAATCATATGATTTATTTACTTAGCTTGATCCGTAGGACTCCCTAACGTATATTAAACCCTCTCTCGAGGCGAATAACGTCTAACCCTAGGTTAATTAGTGGAACTCTCGTTCTCTTATAATAAGCCCATAGAATAGTAGTAAATCGATCTATGGATTCCCATATTAGGTTTCACCCTAATCCGGTAAAATCTCGTAACCCTATCTTTAGGCGTTCGATCAACTCCGCTTAATTACGCTAGATCTACTCTTAAGCAGGGTCTTTTCCTCCTCCACCTAAGCACATCAGGTTTGGATTAAGCATGCATAATTAAGAGCAAACTAAGTATTTATCATAAAATTCAGAAATCAAATAACAAGATTCATCTAGGTTTCATCCCTTTCAGGTATCTAAGGGGTTTAGTTCATAACTAAGAAAGAAAACATCTCAAGAGAAAAGATAAAACAAAACATGAGAAATCCCTAAAGCTCCCTGAAGGAATTGAGGAGAATTTCGCCATCTTGAGTATAATTTCGGCTTCTTGAGATGGATCAACTGGCTAACTTCGAGTGATTCCCACAATTCTGACCTTTCCGGCTTGGCTCATTGGCCTAGCTCCACTCCCCCTCAAAGGTGGCACTTAGAGGATATATATAGGCTCTTTGGAATGCGATTCTTACTCCCTAAGCATCCTTTTCTGACTGAAATTGCTCATTCCAGCGACAGGGGCACGGCCATGGCACACGCCCGTGTGGATCGACTTCAAGCGTGCACGACCGTGTAAGTCGAAGGTCAGGCCGTGCTCTAGGTAATCGGTGAGGCACGACCGTGTGGGATTTGAGCCAGGCCGTGTCGATTTCGTGCTAAGGCCCATTTACTCCATTTTGTGCCCGTTTTATGTTCTTTTCATCCTCGTGTGCTTTCCTGGGTATAAGACATGAAAAGAAAGGATTAAAAGCACCTTTTTACATAAATAAAGGGATAAATCATCCAAAAGCATACTAAATGTGGGATTAAAATATGCTATAATTACGGTTTATCAGTGGCTAATCTCAACAAAACAATTATATGCCAACATTGGCTAAATCAACCTATACATGCCATTATAACCTAATTTAAATATTTGAAAGTACCAAAAGAGCCGATGGATAGTGTAATATAGCTCCAATAAGCTTCCGAACTGAACGAGCTTCCAAATTGCTATAAAACACGAAAAAAATAACACAGAGTAAGCATTTAAGCTTAGTAAGTTCATATAACACAAAATTTAACTTATCATATATCCATAAAATAGGTAAGTAAACATAGCATATCTCAACCAATTTGGCCAAAAGCCTAAACACATGATCACCAACATATTAGCCATGAAAATCACATATAAGATCCAAACACACATGGATGAATTCATCAAGTAATCACATTTCTAGTATTTCATGTAAATACCAATAATAGTTCATATCGAACTCATATAATCTTGTAATAGAACAATGCCCGTTGAACCATTTAAAATATCGTTGGATACATGGGTAGTACACACGAAGTGTAATGAACTATATTCTGTCAATTCATGTACATGTATGCTCATACGAATTGTAAACGGTAAGCTCTTTCGAGCTGAATAACGGGAAGCTCATGTGAGCTGAATAACGGGAAGCTTATGCGAGCTGAGTATCGGGAAGCTCATAAGAGCTGAAATTGGTGACCCTAATAACATGTCATTTGTATCCTACGGATTCCTAAGGTTCAAACGGGTCTCGGTAATTGTTGAATATACAACCGGTATTTATTCATGGAAATTATACAATTCACAAACAAATAATTCAATTTAAAAAATATAAATGTATAATTTAATTACACGAACTTACCTCGACAAGTGTACATAGATACGAAGGCGACTAATCAAATATTTTCTCTTTGTCTCGATCTAGCTCTGTTCGAGGTCTGACAGGATCTATACAAATCAATTAACTCATTTCAATATAATTCTCATTCAATTTAATCCAACATGGAATTTTGGCAAAATTTACCATTTTACCCTATACTTTTAATTTCTTTGTAATTTAGTCCCTAGGTTCGAAAAATGAATTTCATGCCATTTAATCCTTACCCAAGCCTAGCCGATTGTTATTAATATTAATAGCAGCCCATATATTTCACAAATTTACAAATTTTACCATAAATTTATCACCTTTTCAATTTAGCCACTAATTGATAATTTCACTAAAAATCTCTTTATAAAAGTTGTTTATCTAACAACAACCATTCATTTTCTATCATCAAACTTCAAAACTCAAGCATGTTCATCAATAGAAAAATTATAATACTTTAATAGTTTTACAAATTAATCCCCAAGTTAACTAGATTAGGATACTACAATCCCGAAAACATATAAATCACAAAAAATAGGACAAAAATACATACCTAATTGAGCAAAATAAGCTTGCCCAAATTCAATCTTCCATGGCTAGTTTTTTTTTTTTTTTTTTTGGTGGAAGATGATGATAATAGTTTATTTTATTTATTATAACTTTAATCACAAATTTCCAAAATTAACCTTAATAATTTATTCAATTTCCAATGATGACTACTCATGCTTAACCACTAATCAACCTTAATGGCTAATTACTATATAATAACCTCCAATTTAAAATTCTATAACTATTTAATACATTTAGCTATTAGAATACAACCTTTGCACTTTATGCAATTTAGTCCTTTTTATCAAATTAGGCATGTAAACGGTAAAATTTCTTAACGAAATTTTTATACGATGTTTCTATCATACTGTAGACCATAAAATAATATTAAACTAATTTTTTTGACTTCGGATCTGTGGTCCCGAAACTACTGTTCCGATTTTACTGAAAACGGGCTGTTACAGGTTTGACATTTGATTGACTCGTGACATGAAATCAATCATGAGCTTAAATAATAATATAGATATAGATATAGATATAGATCTTACATTATTAGATTTATCTTTTAACAAATTTAAATGTTACATATTCAATAATTGTAATCTATGGTAATATTTAAATCTTTGACTAAGTTTATTTTATGAGACAACTAGATGAACACTCAATTGGAAAATGACAAAAAATCATACTTTTTACAAAATAAATTATATTATTATGATAACGGTTTTATTTTTATATTTTTATATAAAATCAATAAAAATAGCATAATATTTAATTTTTTATTAAATTTTAATAAATATACATTTTTACTAAAAAAAATTACTCGCTTCATGGGTGGAACAATCTAATTATCATTAATGTTTTTGATTGAGTTAATCTCACTAATTAATTAGACATCAACTCAATTTTTTTTCTATGAAAGAGAATTTTACACAAGAGGAATAATTTATTATTAAATTATATGAGAAATTTAAAATTTTTTAAAAATAAAAAATATTTTTTTTTCAATTTTTATTAGTAATTATTTATTATTTTTCTATTTCTTTATCGATAATTTTATTTTTTTAAAAGTCCTTAGTTATAACTTATAATTTTGTCTTTATTTTCTTACAGGGTTGATATAGCACTAGTGTAAATTATTCAATTATTTTCATCCTTTTAACTTACGTATAAAAAGAAAGTGTTGAAAAAATAGGTAATTGAAAATTTAAATACTAAATTGATATATTATTTAAAATTAATTATGGAATATAATTAAATTGTTTAATAAGTATAAATTTTAAAGTATTAAAAAAATATATTCTACATTTTATTTTTAATTTTTAAACATTTCACCTTACTCCAAACAAAAATCAAAATTTAAACATAAAATTTTTATAAGATAATATAATATTAAAATAAATAAAAACGAATTATTAAATATTAACCAATCTCATATTAAATTTCAATACATTTAACATCTCATATTAAATATTAACATAATCATGTATAAAATTAATCATATAAATATTAATATAACTAATCTAACAAAATTCTATATTTAGATATTATTTAAGTAAATTCTTATTGTACTTACTATCAAATAGGGGTGAGCATTCGATCGAGTCGAGTAGAATCGAGTAAAAATAATTTGAGTTAGTCGAGTTGATGAATCCTATTTTAGCAATTGAACTCAATTTGAGTCGATTTGAGTCGAATCGAGTTAAAAAATTTCGAGCAAATTGAGTCGAGTTAATGAATCATATTATTTATACTCAATGTTGCGTTTGCATATATTGATTATTTAACTAGTAGACGAAATACAAAATTATTTAACTACATAAGTAAGGCTGATGGGTAAACATTTATCAAAACGACATAGTTTTGTCTTTTCTTATTCGGATTTTTAGATAACTCGAATTGTGTAATTCATATTCGAGTTAAATTGAAAATTTTTATTTTTTATTCAAGTGTAGCTGAATAATTAGATTAACTCAAACTATTTAATTCAAAATTTAAATTTTTTATCGAGTTTTTTTAATCGAATCGGATTTTGCTCACCCCCACTACCAAAGGCTTAGAATCAAACTTTGTCCCCAACTTGTTGATAATTTCTCTTCTCTTTGTCTTCATTTCCATATAAAATATACAAGATTTACTTATCAAAATTATAATCAAATGCCATATCTATACTATTTAAATAAAACTAACATGAAATCCATGTAAAACTTATCATTCTTACCTTGATTTGTTGTAATCAAACCCTAATTTTTAATTTCTCTCTCTTCCAAGACAATTACAAATGTGCTTCTCATGAAACTATCATAACAACTAGGTTTCTCTTTTTAATTTCATTAAATATTCATGAAAAAAATTGGAGGAATAAAGCTTGGAAAGCTTGGAAGGCTTGGAAATGGTGAAAAGGACCAAAACCAGGGGCGAAGCCAGAACAATTTTTTAGGGGGGCCGGATAAAATTTTAATTTTTTATAGTTTATATCTTTATAATTTGTAAAGGATTAAATTGAATTTTTATAATTTTAGGGAGGGCCAAAGTACAATTTTACCTTTACTAATTTAAAATTTTTAAAAAAATTCTAAAGGTCTAAATACAATTTTACATTTTAAGGGGGACAGGACCCATGCCAGCCCCCCTGCCTTCGGCCCTTACCAAAATAAATAAAACTAAAACTTTGGTTGTTCATGAAATAAGTGACGTGTGGGAGAAAAGATGAATAAATGTGAATGTTATCATCTTTTCTACATTATTCTAAAATTAAATCTATTAATTTAATAATTAAAAATAATAAATATTAAAATATTTTCACCAATCATACTTTTACATCAATTTAGTCGTTAATCATTATTCTTTCCATAATTATCTAAATTGATTATAGACCATTTAATCCCTTAACTTTCTCTACAATACCATTCATGTGTCATATTTTCTTTTGGTAAAAATTCATCTTTAGTAGCTACTCATTTTTTCCTTCAATTCAATCTAATCATTCCATCTCTTAATTTTTTCACTTTTATCTCAACACTATTCATTCTCTTACAATCTAGTCAATACCCTAGATTTATTTCTTAGAGTATATGATTCTTTTCAATTACCTTGAGTATCTTTCTCCACCCTTTACTAACGCTTATAATTTCTATTTTATAACCTTCTCAAATTCTAATTTATTTACTCTGAAGTTAACACTGTTCTCGACTCAAGGGTACTTAAGATATTACAATAATATATTTTTATAATTAAATTTTAAATAAAAATATACCTAAAATTATTTAATTGAAGTTGAAATTGAATTAAACCATTAAACTAAAAACACAATTCAACTCATACACAATTCAACTCATAATGAGGTGTAAAAAAATGTAATTGAAATCAATATTTATTTAAAAAATATTAACCAAAAAAACACTTCTCTAGGTGCATCTTAAAGGGAAAGTCACAATCATATATCCCAATTATGCTGTAATCTTAGTACTATATCCCTACTACCTACAAATGACCATTAAGCTCAACATGTTTATACTAGGAAGCATAATCATTTTAATTTATTAACAGTTGTAGGTATGTGTTGTTAACCATTTGTTTTTGCTGTTCCCATATCAATATTTAGAAATTGGATAGTTTGGGCATTAAATCAGACTCTTAAAGCAGAGGGGATTCTGGGTTCAGATGAGTCCCGGCCTTTTAAAATAAAAAATTATCATTTAAATTTTTTAAATTTTTTTAAATTTTAAATTAATAAAAATAAAATTACACTGTGTCCCCCTAAAATTATAAAAATTCGATATAATTCTTTAAAAATTATAAAGATATAGACTAAAAAAAATTAAAATTTCATTCGACTCCCCTAAAAAATTGTTCTGACTTCGCCCTTATCATAAAGCATTTATTTAAGCCATGAATCCATTTTTTTTCTCGGTGGTCCTCAAGTTTTGTTCAATGCATCACCTAAGGAATCTGTCGTGAACAAATTTGATTCATGAAGTTCAGAAAGAGAAAAAAGAAGACGACCTAAATTTCCCAAAATTCTACAGATCATAATCACAATATTTTAGGACATCAAAAACAAGCTTCCATTAAATTCCATCAAAGGACCATCTCCATAAAAGGATCCCAATTTCATACAAATCTGATCAGAGTAGTCTGCCTGTCTAATTGATCACTATGTCGGCTGTTATCATATCATGGCTTTTACCTTTGCTTAATGAAGCTATTGCTTGCAGCAGACGCAACAAAAATATTTGCTCCCCTGCTGAAGAAATAGGATTTCTTTTTTGAATACATGAATGACAAGCATTGTATAATTGGTATTTAAGTTATCCCCCCACTGGATTGTCAAGCTTATGCGAGTCAAAGAACTGGGGTTACGGTTAGTTGATGAGAATTATGTGATGACTTTTTCTTAATCTTTGATAGTTGAGTATCCCCCATTGGTTTTCTCTCCATAGTAAACAAGTGAGAGATTAACAGTTCCTTTAATTGTATTTAAGGATGAGCGTTTGATTGAATCGAATGAAAAAATTTTGAGTTAATCGAGTTGACGAATAATATTTTATCATCCTAACTCGATTTAAAATTTTTTTGAATCAAGTTAAGTGATATGGAATTCGAATCGAATCGAATATATTTTTTGAATTAAATTAAAAAAAATGATTTTGGATCTTTATAGTCACTACCACCTACTGTAATTAAATTTTCCCATAGTAATCAAATTTGTTATTAGCTTTCATCCCTTCATAATTTAATTATTAATTTTTTATATACGTGTTAGCTTCTTTCTTTACTTATTTGCTCCAATTATCTATTGATTCTTGTCACCTTCTATTTTGAAATTAAAAATATATATTAAATGTAAAAATGTGATTTTTTTTAATAAAAGTTATTTTAAAGATAAAATGTGAAATTGGTATCAACAAGAAATTTTAACATGAATATTTTATGACATCATTAATAATTAAATTTTAACAGAAATTGATAAAGATTTCAGCATAATTAAACAATTCAATAATATAAATAGTAAAAATGTAAAATTTAATTCAATAATATAAAAAGTAGATATAAATTTGAAAAAAAAAAAGTTTTTGGGGTTTGAGAGAAATAAAAGTTTTGGGAGAAATAGGAGGAAAAAATTGTGGAGGGTTTGGGGAAAGTAAAAGTTTTGAGATGAAAGTAAAAGAAAAAAGTTTTGAAAGGTTTAGGAGGAATTAGTAAAAGTTTTGGGGAGAAAATAAAAGGTTGGGGATTTGGGGGAAGTAGAAGCTGTGGAAAAAAAAAAAGGAAAAAGTTTTTTGGTGGTTTGGGGAAATAAATTTTTTGAGGAAAAATAAAAGGGTTTGAGGGGGGTTGGGGCAAAGGGAAGTAAAAGAGTTTGACATTTGGTTTATTTTAATTATCCGAATTCAAAATTTTAAATCAATTCGAACTCAAAATTCGAAAAAAAATGTTGAATTGATTCGATTAACTCGATTAATTTAATTTAACCAATTCAAATTTTTATTTTTATTTTTACAAGCAGAATCAAATTTTGCTCATCTGCTACACCACCATTTACTACAAAACCAGTCAAGCAAAAACAAAATGGTTTTGCATTAAACCATGCTGGATGGGGAAGCCAATCAACATGTCATTGTAGTCAAAGTAACTAATCCATTTTCAAGTAACGTTCTTAAGCTCAATCATATGGTAGTTGAAGCAAAATGGGCAGGATAAATGAGCTAGCTTTCTTCGGTCCCATTGCTTTGGTGATTATGATATCTCCTCTGCCCCTTCCCATAAGGCATAGCTAACCAAAGGAAAGGGGACCAAATGAAAGCAGTCGCTTTCACAAACTCTTTTTATCATGACCCTTCTGTGTGTTTCATTAAGCTGCTGGGGTCATGAAAGAAATTGGCACTTAAGCTATGAACTTTATGATGATTGATGGGTTTGATGATATGAAGGAAAACCAATACAAATGGCAATCAAATTAACTTAAAAGAAGTGATATTCAGGATACAAGGCCAATGCCAAACAGATTCATACACAAACATAAGCTGCATACATATAGGCAACTTGAAGTTATTGAATAGACAGGATTCAGAGAACAAAGCTGGTTAAAACATGAGGTACGATACAGATATTACATTGGCATGTTCTTCACAAGATTTTTTTGGATGGCTAAGTGGAACCACCAATTTTGGGATGATCTGGAGGTGAGGGTTTTGGGATGTACGGAATAAGAGGACTACCATGCTCAATAGGACCAGGTTTTATGGATGCTTTGGAGCTTGGAACTGGATCAATAGGATCGTAATCATCCACATCCACATTGCTCTTCTTTTCATTGCTTGGACTGTATCCACTCCCCTGCAAATTTCAGATGAGAAAATGTCTCAAAATCCGGAAACGAAGAAAAAGGGTTCTCTTTGCAGATTGTGGCCATGCATGTAGTGAATGTGTATACCTTCAGCTTTCTACTTGTTTCACTCATACTCGTACCATCAACATGCTGCAAAAACTCCATACCTGACATTTAAGAAGCTGGTCACTATTAAACATGTAATAATTATTGATTCCAACAGTGACATGTATCTGGTTGCTGCTATTTTACTTGATTTACTAATGTCATGCATTTACTTTTTAACATGCAAAGCCGCAATTTTAAGCTACATCATTTTATTGGCATGATTTAGATATGGGCCAACCAAAGCCTGCAATTTGATCAACTAGTTATAAATACGATTGAAATAGATCACTAAAATTATTTATTTAAACCCAAAGAATGAAGATCCAAAACAAATCTCTGTAAAAGACTAAGTGTGGGAGTTATAAAGACAGCTTGAGAATTGAGACGGTTGACCGAAATTATTTACCTTTTTTTTCTTTGAAGGTAACAAAATTATTGACACTACAAACTTATATAACAAGAAATAGCATGCAGTGAGGTCATTTAATTCTTTAAATAGCAACAAGCCATGTGCAGTTTACCAGAGTTGTAGATTGAAGGTTCATTGTTTATGGAGTAAACAATCAACATCTCAAATATAATTGCACAAAACAAAAATTATACTCTAAGTTTTTGTTTTGTTGTATTTTGATTTTTATTTTTATTTTCTTTTCGGATTTCAAAAACGTAAACCCAATTATTTACGTTATTAAAATTAATTTAAATTTATTAGTGTAATATTTTTAAATAAAAATACTAAGATCAGTTAATATTATAATGAATTTAAATTTAATATAAAAATTTTAACCATCTAACTTATATTTTTAAAACACTAAATTTCTTAAAAACAAAAAGTTTAATAAATTTCAAATGTAGGTAATGGTAGAGAGTATTTTTGATAAGATCAGTCAGATCATTAACAGATAAATAATGTTAAGAAGCCATGCAATGCATTAACTATAACACTTAAACCATCTTCCAATGCAGCTATTACCCGAATTCCAGTAATGAAAACAAACACAGGAATTTTGTCTTGATGGTTATGTAGGCCAATTAACAGAAGAGAAATGAACTAGTACGAGGTAAAACATTACCAGGAATGGAGGAGCTGCTGAAGGCAAAGACGAACAAAGCTGTCCCGATCACAAAGAAGAAAACCCAAATCCCAGGAACCTTCATAATGCCAGTTTTATTGGCAGATGAATTGATGAGTTCCCCTCCGAACAAAGAGTTGATTTTTCCCAACTACAATTATACCCTGGAAAAAACGCCTTTTATGCAGCAACTGAGTCAGTGCATGAAACTATTTTCCAGCTACAAAATTTAAAGAAAAAAAAAAAAAAGGAATCCAGCTTTCGTCACCCCCAGAATTGAGCAACTTCAAACAAAGTCGACCAGAAAATCCGTGGAGATAAGGCAATGAAGTAAGGTGGCTAGTAACAATGTCTCTAGTGCCTAAGGGCGGCCCATGCCATGCCTTTGAGGCTTTGAACATGCAGTGTGCTTGATAATATAAAAAATATATAATGTAAAAATGTTTGGAACTTTAATGGTGGGGTAAATGAAATAATAAAAGAAGGCATGTGAGTTTCATTGTCTGATCTCTCATGGCTGTAGGGATGCAGAGAAAGGAGTAAATGCCATTGATTTATGCATGGGAGGGAACAGTGTCATTGTGAGAAATAAATGAAGACATCAATGCGGTAAAACAAAAAACAAAAAAATGTTTGCTGGGAACGCGAGCCGTTCGCCACGTACGGTCGCGTCTCGGAAACCCTTTTTAGCATTTGTTTTGAGCCAATTACCGTGCACTTTGGTTTCTTTGTTACACACCTCATCGTTTGCTTGCTTTCTCTCAGACATAGATGGATTCACCATAGCCCTAATGAAAATTAGGGAAGCAAATAGAGTTGCAGAGAAGTTGTAGCTCAATTGATGTAGCGTTGGCTTCGTGTATGCCGAAAGGCACGGCGTTCGATTTCCCGCACTCCATTAAATATTACTACTGCAATACTACTGATTAAACACTTACCAACCATTAAAGCTCAGGGGGAAGAATAGTGACCGCCAGTTTAGAAACAACCCTTTATTACAATCGGTGGATTGTGGAAGAATGGAGGTGATAAGCTTGGAAAGTGACGATTTTGCCTACGGGTGTTGCTGTAAGTTAATAACTAAGGCTTCTAATCTGTTCAAAGTTCAGGCTGCCTGCCAGCTTTTGGTAATAATTAACTTTAGTTGTACGCATGCAAGGGCTACAAGACGCAGCCAAGGAGTAAAAGCTTACTCTAAAAATGGACGCCACCAACACCCTAGAAAGCAGTACTGAAATTAGGACTAAAATAGGATTCGATATTTCATTATTGATAAGCTGCGAAGCACTTGGGAGTAACATAGAGTCTTTAAGTTTTGGTCATAAGCATTAGAAATAGAAATGCCTTCGTTATATCTAGCAGCAATTTACTCTCCTATCTGAAAGAAGCTTTGTGGTCCAGCCGCAGCCAGTAAAGTGGGTTTGTGTCCCGGGGGATTAGGCCTGTTTAGTTATTGGACTATCTAGGACCCAAAAGTAGGAAAAAGGAGCTTTACCATCCAATAGGTGGAAAAAGATGGTTTTAAGCCCATCTTCATTTTTTGAAAGAGACACTGGACTGGACCATCTCTTTTTTCATCTGCAATGTCTAAAGAGGCATCTGGCAGCAGGTACTGGGCCTAGTTGAATAACAAGACAAGTGAGATCGGATGCTAGAGTTCGAATGGCGAACAATATTCCATCTAATAATAAAATTTTGGAAGATTGATCGAAATTTAGAGGGTGTATTCCTTCGGTTCGGCTTTTGGATAAAAATTGAATCCATTTGTTTCATTCAGTTTTTTTCTTTTAAAATCAAAACCGTATACAATAAAAATCAAAATACTTAATTTGGTCCTAAAAATTTTTGATAGTGCAATTCTTGATTTTTTCATAACAATCATAATTCACGTCCTAGATTTATTTATACATTTATAAAGTGAATTAAATAATTAAATTAATATTATAATAATCAATAAAACTATTTAAAAAATCATTTTAAATTAAACTATAAAGTCGATAAATCATTCCAAAGTTCTTAAAAATAAAGTTAATACATAAACCATTAGTATACTTGATATTTTTCTATGTCATTTTTTTTGAATTAATTTAATTAGTTATAACTGAGTGATTATACTATGCCATATAATTGATTAGATTCGTAACTATAAAATATATATGATTGTAAAAAGTTGTTTTATTTTACAAATAAAATATTATAAATTTTAATAAACTATTTTCCTAAAATTAAAATTATGCTTATAATTATAATTATTATATTAAAAAATATTCACTTGCTCTAATATAATTACAATCTCTTTATCAAATATTTTCATAACCTTTTTTTATTATCATCATATCTAGTTAATAATAATAATAATAATAATAATAATAATAATAATAATAATAATAATAGAGTTAAATGAATTAGTGTATGTAAATATTGAAATTGTCAATTTATTATTATGAATAATACACCAACCTAAAATTATGTGAAAAAATCAAATCCAAACTAAATTGTGCGATTTAAATAATACACCAACCTAAAATCAAATTGAATACATTAATTTAAATCGATTTTTGGATTTTCATAGTTTCTTTGTTAAGCCCTAATTGGAATGCATCAATATACTTCGCGTGAAGAGCAACAAACAGCAAGATTTTCTATCAAAATGAGCTAAAGTTGTAATGCTTTGGTTGATCCAAATTCGTTCTATTCTGACCCAATGTCTTCATAATCTTTGTGATGATTGGAAGCTTACTTCTTTATTTTCTTAGTGATGTCAATCATGAACTAATGTAACTTTTAACTTTGTAGCAGTCTACTACTTATTTCATAATAAAATACTAATAAAAAACAAGAGTTCAATAGAGCTTGAATTCAGAGCTTAGTATTTGATTTGGAAGTTTAAAATCAACATGTGGAAAACGAAATATATGTAAAAAAAAAAGAAAAGAAAAGAAAAGAAAAGAAGAATCACAAGGAAAGTCAACATCAACCAATTGCCAAACCATAGATGAACCATGTTTTTTTCCTCAGCAAATTTCCGTGAAAACATCAAATACGTAAAACATGGCACTGGCAGCATATTTTAAAGGACAACACAAAACACATATACCGAAGTATATATATAGTTTATGACAAAGTACGAGATAGAGAACGCAATCACTTGGCAGGCAGCTGATATATACAAATAGTTGGTATATAGAAAAAAGAGGGAGGAGCAATCTTATAAAACCAATCCCTCCTTGTTTCCTCTCTTGTTTTAAATCGTGGTTTGGACCGATACGATGGGAAAAAAAACCCCTTCTAACCAGGGATATACACACAGAGAGAGGGGATGAAATAATAATAAAGAATTGACTGAAACCCTGAAAGGAAAAGTAATGCCCATGTTCATGAGAAGCAGCGACGATGAAAAGGAGACCTCCTTCTCCATTGAAAGCATTTTGTCAATCGTCGCTTTTTGCATCTTTTGGGGGATTCACCCATTTCTATTTCGGATCTCCTCAGCAACTCCCACATCACATGCACATCCCCGTATTCACACGAGCTTACTTCCTTTTGCAGCTTCAACAGCCCTGTTCCTTCCCCCGACAAATATGGCTAATTAAGTATAATCACTTCAATCATTTTAAAGGAAGTACGGCTCATTGTCATTAACATTTCAGTTATAGGAAAAAACTTTAAAAAAAGAATAACTAAAGAGAAAAGGAGACCTTTCTTGATCTCAGCCTTGCTAAAATCATCAAATCGGCGACGAGTTAGAATTAAGACGGTTGAGAGTTGAGACTTACCGCTTTTACGAACCCCGAGGCATGTGGCCAGACCGGTCCAAACTCTACGCATTCCGTTCGACATTTTATCAACAAAATTCATTCTTCTACCTGCTGAAAATTTCCTTCTTCTCGTTGAGAGGAGAGCGGATGAGAGAAAGGGTGAAACGAAAAGAAGGAAAAAAATGAAAGAAAAGAGAGAAGATTCTAAATAATCCTGCAACCAAATTCACCAAAAAATTAAATCAGAAAACTACTGATTGAAGTAAGATTTTTTTTTTTATAAAAAAGAGATGTTTTTGAAAAACCTCTCTCGTTCTCTAACTTTCTCCTTTTCTTTTTAATTCTTCTTTTGCTTTCGTTCTCTGTCTTTCATTTTATTTTATTCTCTCCTCTGGGAAAACTCCTAAGTTCGTGCTCTGAATTTTAATGGCTTCCCTTAACGAAAAAAAACCGGATGACACAATCATTGTCTTCGTGATTGCCACGTGGCACTTCCTAGCTGTTTGAGAACTGTGTTGGGATTCAATGCCTTTGGCGCGTTCGACCGAGACGGTTATTCTGGTATCCTATTTGACGGCCTGGTGCATTCCTGTTTCCCACGTGGAGGTTTACAATTGGTTGTAAGTCTTTAAGATTGCACAGGCACGGGAGGATATCATTTCGGTTGTTGAGAGAGCGGGGAGAGGGTATTTGGCGAACGCTTCGGCCTTGGCGCGTGGTTGTAATTAAGTGGAGTTCGGGCCGAATCAATAGGCCCGACTCTCGTCGCTTTGACCGCAGGGGTTCAAAGAGGGAGACAAATAAGGAAAACAGAACACGTCTGCGCTTGTATATGTTCAAAGATTGAGTTACGTGTCGCTCCAACAGTGGTTAGTCGTTGATAAACACGTGGCGCTGCTAAAATAAAAGTAATTATACATAAACACGAACGAAATATATACACAAATCAATATCTTTCATCAATCGTACCCAGTTTTTTGGCACATTTCTCTCAGTTTGATATTTTATAAATAAAAAATACGGTAATCATTGAATCAATTGTTCAGATATATTGAACTGATATGAACTATTGTTTTCTAGCAAGAACTTAATACTAATATATTAATTAAAGATTTCAGGAAAGAAACAAGTGAAAAAGACAATTCAGTCTATTTCTCTCTCCAGTTACTATTTTTGTTGTCATAAATATGTTACAGTGAATTATGATTTAGTGTATAAGCACAGGTTTGATTGGATCCGTACAACTAGACCAACTAAAGACGCAAACATCCAAAACCAAAGCCCATGTCTCATCTCTCTTATCCAACCGATTCCAGCAGTAAGATAGATAAACATGGAATACAATTAATAATTAAATAAAAATTATCTTTAATATATAAAACTAAAAGATGGAGATCCAATATATAATTCTATCTCTGCAGAGCTAGAGGCATGGTTACAAGAAGTATTCAATACTAAAGGTTGCTTTTCAATTGTTTCATGTCTTCCAGGAAGAATTCCAGCTTAAGAATTAATTTAAGTAAACTGAAAGAATTAGGTACCAAGCACTCAATTCAAAAGCCCCACTACTCGATGCTCACTTTGTTTAAGCTTGCCATGTACGTCAAATAGATTGTCCATATGTAGGAGCAAGAACTGTTCATTAGAGGCTGCCACAAAATGTTAGCAAAGGCATTGGTCACAGCAATTGGATATGAGAAAACTCAAAGTATAGCAGGAAGTAACACAAATATACCTGGAGATGAACAGGTACAAACTTGTACGTAACAAAATCACAGGTTGGCCAGAACATAGCACCGCTTATCAATGTCGGAAGGAGGTCACGCTTCAGTCTAGCTGCAATCTCTTCAGCATTTTCACCTGATTTCAGAACCACAATAAGAAGTCAGAGAGTAAGTCTATCACGATGAGAATGCCAACACCGCACAACCAGAGACTTGGTTATACACATTGAGTACAATTTAAGAACCAGGGCTTCATCTTTGAATCCCTTGTGATAGCAATAAGTTTCGGAGGATAGGTTTAACTTCTGAAGCTAGCCAATAAAAGACCAAAACAAGAACAAGGCCCCATTAGAAGGGTAATCAAATAAATGGTTAGAAAGCCAAGCAAAAATGGTAACTTCACAGAGCATGCCAGTTGGCAAAAAAGCAAAGCTTGATACATGATGCCAAACTAAAGATCTAAAAAAGCCTACAAGGTACAAGCGACAAACTGACAACAGTTCATCCAAGAAGGGGTCTCAAGTTTTCAGCTAAAGGGAATTTCTAAAATAATGATGATTAGATACCTTCGCAATGTCACCTTCTGAACTCCACAAGGACCATACTAAGTCCCGACCAAGCAGAGATATTGAAATACAGAATAATAGAAAGTCCCAACATTGCAATAATATGTCTATTTCCTTGAAGAAAAAGAACAGTTGTGGGGGGTGGGGGTGGAGGGGGGGATCTTTTACCTTGTAAAGCTGCATTGTAGGAGAAGAAAACGGTAGTGACCAAAGGTCCAAAGACAGCCTGCCCCAGAAACATTTTCTTGAAGGTAGTCAGCATATCTCGTTTAGGCAAAGCTTTTGACAATAAGTTAAACCAAAGATGCTGTGATGGCCCCAAGAGAAGCAATCCATATCCAGCCATCCGTAATGTCCGAATCGAGTCATAACTAGAAGCTGATGTGATCATCTAACAAAAGATGTTATACATATGAGAAGGAAACATTATTATCGTAAATCAACGGATCAAACAATAGCATCACAGAAATGAAGAAGTAAAAACCATTTGGAAGTTAACTTAAGAAAAGTTAAAAGGATAATTCAACAAAGGATAAGAATTGCGTTGTCGCAAAGCAATTCTTTCCCTTAATGTATAACGATTGTAAATGCAAACATCAAAGAAACACCTAGAATTCAATAGAACTAGGCCAAGAGACATACTTTCGAGTAATTTAACATCACTTTCTCAAAAGAAAAGGCTCCTATTTCTACCAAAACCGATCAAATTGCGAAAATCCCAGACCCTTGTTTGCATAATTGAGAATTGGATTGAGGGAAAACGAAAATATATAGACTTACCTGTGAAGTAAAATCAGCAGCGGCAAAGATAAGGGAAGTTGTGACAGATTTTGTAATAATAGGATTGGATTCGAGCTTCGCTAAATACCATCCCAAAAACCCAACCTTTGACGACGATGAGGAGGTCGAAAAAGAACGCAGTGGAAGAGACCCTTTGCAACTTGCAAGTTTATTAGGGGAGGAGAAAGAATAAAATCCTCGCCTTTGGGTCGTGAGAGAAGCTTCGTTATAAAATCCTCGCCTTTGGGTCGTGAGAGAAGCTTCGTTGAAGGTTTTGCCATGGAAGAGCGAATGGGTATCGTAAGAGAGTCGAAGGAGGCAGCGGTTGCTTAAGCTTTTGAGAGTGTTGCCGCTGGTGCTCCCCATTTCTGGAACGCGCGCTACAACTGACGGGACAGCCTGGTCCGATGTTGTGATCTAGCAATAAAGGGCCCATCAACCCCATATCTCTAATGGGCTTTTGTCCCTTTCTAACTGGGTCAATAATTGCAATGCTAGGAACCACATTGTAAATTACCGACGAGGTTTTTATGAGAAGCAGTGTTGCTAAAATTGGCTTCCCAACACCTACTACTACCTCGTAATTTGGTTTTCTCCTTCCATCAGGAGACAAATGGATTCTAATGTTGAGGTAACTCATCTTTGTGAAAGACTTCACATTGTCATATCTTTATTCTGGATGCTCTTGCTGGTGCCAAATTGAAAGACTACTTTGCTTTAAAAGTCTTCAACATGAAAATTCATGCATTCTTTCTTTTAGTTATGAAGAGCGTATAATATATATACATGAAATTTAGTGTCAGGAACCCAGTTGATTTATCTGATACTCTCAATTGGGGTTGTTTCTTGTTTATAGAGAAAGTGGTCTTGAGCTACGTTAATGGATTGCGAGCTGTCTTTAGTTGTTCTAACTTGACAGTAGTGAGTAGACGAACTTAATTCCCAAAATATGTCTTATTTAATAGGTTGGTTGCAATATGCAATTTTGTACATAGTCATGAATAATAGCTTGAAAGTTTCAAACTGTATTGATATGATCCAATACGATTGCGGGAACTAATGACATAAAATACAAGAAATGGAACCTCAAGTCCAACCAGCTGCTACTTCTATTATTGTTATTTTTTCCTTAATGGATAATTTCATTCATTTCTTAAGGTGAGGGAAACAAGCATAGATGTCAGATTTTGGGTGCTTTGATTCAGCATGTTCTCTGCACTTCACCTCTGATGTGGTGCATATGAATGTCTGCATGCAAACCTTGCACTGCAACCACCACTCTCCATCAATCAGTATCCAGAAGCAGAAGAGAAAAGAAAAGGAAGCATAGGCTATATATAGTTTACCTGGATCGTCATGGCTTTCTTATTTGATTCCAGCTGACTACCTAGAATACACAAACGACAAACTCTGTACGTCAGATCTTGTGGCTGAAATTTAAAAACGTAAAAAGTATATGAACGAGCACAAGGAACTTTTACCCTTAGCGGCCTTGTTCTTCTCCACGTGTTTCTCACGAGCCATCCTTGATTTCTGGCCATTGCCTCCTCCCATCACGCAGATCTCTCACCCCTCCTCAGCACCAACAAGAAGTTTCAGCTTCACTCCCAGAAGAAAAAGAAAGAGAAGATTGGGTTTCGTTTACAAAGTCCACGAGAGCTTGGAGTGGAAGACTTGTATATATTGCCAAGGATCCAGTGTGTAAAGTAAAGTGGGATCCAGAATGGCAGAAAGGAAAAAACCCACGACCTTAATTACATTCGTGCTGCTGGTATTAGATTTCAGTCAAAAAAAGAAAAAAAAAAAAGAAAAGGAAACTATACCCTTCCTTTTCTGCCTCCTGGAACCCTTGTTTCGCAACATCACTATCGTTTCAAACCGTATATTCTGTTCGCATTTCATATTTGTTCCAATGCTCATTGGTTTTAAAAATTATATTAAAGGCTAGCCTAACCTAATGCCCATCGTTTTATAGATAGATTCAAGTTGAACTGATTTCTTAAACATAAGTTAATTCATTATTTAAACTTCAAAATAAGAATTAAATTCAAAAGGAAAAAAGGTTTACGATATCAATTGAAGAACCTATATTAGTATTTCATGGCACTGTATCCATCAAATGTCACCGTCCAATTTTGGTCATAAAAGGAGATGAATGCGCAATACTCAACACCATCTTTTGCCTCCTTTCCATCTCCAGTGTGGTGAGAGTTAAAAGAGTTAAAAAAAAATTTGAACTGAAACGCAGCTCTACTTGAAGTGTTTCCAGTCAGCATTTCTCACCTTATTATAACTGGCTGGAGTTAAAAACTCCAGTTCTTCCTTTATTATTTATTTTATTTAATACACGTAATATAATTTTAATTAATATATCATTATTTAATATAATTTACTTTTTAATAAATATAATTGTTCATTTGTAATTTATAATTTAGCATAAATACAATTTAATTTATATTTTATTATTTGATTTAATTATAATAATATTTTAATATTCTATTATATTTTTATTCGATAAAATGTAGTCTTTATATCATCGTTAATATTGTATTTAAGTTTAAATAATTAATCTTTATCACCATTATTATTCTTAATTTCACCCAAACTAATCGTACCGAAAACCTTCGTAAATAGGATACCTGATTCCCATATAAAATTAAATGATTAGACATGCAAAGTCAGCAAGGTGGATAGGCCTAATTTAGATATTAGAAGTTGACGAGGGTAAAGCCTAGGTGCTTCAAAACTACAGCTGGAGCTCACTATAAAAATAGTTGGTGGTTGGAAGTTCCCTTCATAGAAATCAGCAAACAAAGTGGCGGTGGAACCTAAACCCAATTATTAATTTTCTGAAATGGTGCTTCATTGCACCTTACGATGTTATTGACTTATTTCCATTGAATTTGACAAAATTTCGTGGATGCTTTAAGTTGTTGTTGGATGGGGAGTTTGGACACTGCAGCAATCAATTTTCACATGCTTTTGCTGGCTTGCTTCTCTTCCCACCCAGAACGAAGATTTGAAAAACTGAGTGGGCACCTTAATTTCTGAGACAATGGAACTCAGTCTCCTAGCCTGTCATAGCCCATAAACCGGCATTAGGCCCATCTACATCTACCTAAGTTAGCAATATCATCTACAACTTTTAATTACATCCAAGCAATGGGTTTTGAAGATCATGGTCATGTATATGGTATAGTAGCCAGTGCGAATAAAATCTGAAAAATTATTTTTATCCATCAAGTTTTTGGATTTCATGTGAGTCAATAAAACAACCTTAAACATATAATCGTTTACTAACTTCGTTTATGAAATTAAACAATTTCATTGTGGTTAAAGAGATAACAAAGACAGGAGATAAGCTTGCAGGGTCTCGGTTTCTCCAAGCACCCTGAATCATAAAAGTTGACATAGCATTTTCTAACATTTATTATTTTGAAAAAAAGGAGACAATAACCTTAAATGCCATAAGATGCAGCAAACAGCCTAACACTACGCACAACATTTTGTGAAAAAAAAAAAAACTAAAGAAAATGGAGAACTGGGAAACTATAAAATGGAGAAATGTCATCCTTATTCTCTCCGTAAACAACATTCGGCATTGGTGCTATTACCGTGGATGGTCCTTTTCAGACGTAGAAGCAGGAGAACCATATCTGCCACCTTTTCCTCCACCTGGGGAACCATATCCCCACCCACCGCCATACCCCTTTCCATCACTGTTTCTTGCCCAGCCTCCTCCTCCTCCACCGCCTACATTGCCATACCCGTAGCCACCACCGTCCCCTCCACCTCCACCTCCACCCCCAAACCCACGCCCTGGGCCATAACCACCACCTTGGCCCATACCACCACCAAAGCCACCATTTCCTACACCTCCCGCACCGCCATAACCCCCGGTTCCACCATTGCCTATACCTCCCCCTCTGCCGAAACCTCCACCAAGACCACCATTGCCTACACCTCCCCCCCTGCCAAAACCACCACCACCACCATTGCCTGCACATCCCTTATTGCCTACACCACCACCAGGGCATTCTCCATAACCACTATCTGCAGTCACTGGATGGCCGAAGGCTTCAGCAGGACTGTGTCTTAATCCCATGTCTATCATCCTACGACTCACATCACTCGAAAACCTCCCTTCCCGCTTAGCTTCAACGACACAACTTGAACAAAACCACAAACACAAACACAAACAAAACCAAACCCATCCCCAGGATATCGCACTACTTCTTTCCATGACTATACAACAAATTAATCATAAAAATAAGTAAGAAAATGCTCCAGAAAAAGAGTTAATTGAAAAGAAGAGAAAAAATGGTTAAAAAAAGAGAGTTCATTTAGAAGCTCATGCAAAGTACGCAGCTTAACGAACGCGTTGGCACCGTTACGAAGGAGCATCTATATATACATAAAATAAACAGGCTATGTATTGTGGTGGCCTTGGCCATAGAGAGGTGTGATATGAACCGAATTGTACTCAACTGGTTCTGGTGATGAGACCAATTTGAATGACCACAGCTCACAGTGCATTTTCGGCGTGTGTTCCTACTTACAGAAAACCCTCCAAGTTTGATATCATGGATTAAGTAGATATCAACTCGTCTGTGAAATTAAACAAAAAAATTAATTTAATATCTAATATAATTAATTTAATATCTAATATTTTGAGATAATATTTGATGCAAAATTCATAAATTTTATGCACTATCATCTGAATACATTAAGTCATCAGTATTTATTTATGGAATAATATCTTATGCATAGTCAATACATAAATCTCATGCACCATCAACGAATAATAATATGGCACATTATCATTAAATTAAACAAAAAATATAGAAGGCTTATAAATAAATACTAATAATTTTATTTAAATATAATTAAACATTAATCATAACTACTATAAATAAATATGAATAACTCTCTTATTTAGGATCTTAGTTTAAAGATTTAGGGTATCTTGTTTAGATTTTAAGATTTTAGCATTTATTTATAATTAACTATTATTTAATTATGTTTAAATAAAGTTGTTAGTATTTATTCATAAATCCTCCGTTGTATGTTGTTTTATTTAATGATGATGTACATATTATTATTTACCGATGGTGCATGAGACTTATGCACTTACAAAGCATCATATATTATCCCTATTTATGGTTATAAAAAGTAACATATGTTATATCTAATGTAACTATTTTATTTTAAAAATACTTTTCATATCAAATAAAATTCTTATTAAAAAACTACAAAATATTACACTATTAAATTATTTATTTTAAATATTTTGAATTTAATTTTTTTTTGTTCTACCCGCGTATCCAAATATCAGGCAAATGTGAAGTATATGCCATTTTTAGTAACCAACAAGTCCTAGAAAACTCCGAACTTCAGAAACATTTCTCGGAAGTTTCCAATCAAGTATAGCTGAAATTTTACTCGGATCAACCCGAATCCCCGATGCTGATACAACATGGCCTAGAAAACTGACTTCGCGTAACCAGAACTCACATTTATTGAACTTTGCATACAACTGTTTATCTCGCAAAGTCTGTAACACAAGTCTCAGATGTTCGGCATGCTCGGTTTCATCACGGGAGTAGACCAAAATGTCATCTATGAATACTACCACAAACTGATCCAGATACTGTCTGAAGATCCGGTCCATCAAATCCATGAAAACAGCAGGTGCATTAGTAAGTCCGAAAGGCATAACCAGAAACTCATAGTGTTTGTACCTCGTTCGGAAAGCTATCTTTGGCACATCAGAGTCTTTAACTCGCAATTGATAGTAGTATGATCTTAAATCTATTTTTGAAAACACTGTAGCCCCTTTCAACTGATCAAACAGATCGTCAATTCGTGGCAACGGATACTTATTCTTTATAGTCACTTTATTGATTTGTCTGTAGTTGATACACATTCTCATAGTTCCGTCTTTCTTTTTCACAAATAAAATTGGTGCGCCCCAGGGAGAGAAACTCGGTCGCGCAAAACCTCTATCTGTCAACTCTTGCAACTAAGCTTTCAATTCTTTTAATTCTGTAGGTGCCATTCTGTACGGAGCTATCGAAATCGGAGTCGTCCATCGCACTAATTCAATATCAAATTCAACTTCTCGAATAGGTGGCAAACTCGGTAATTTTTCAGGAAACACATCCGGATACTCGCACACAACAGGCACTGATTCAATCTTTCTTTCGGTTACTTTACTATCAAGCACATATGCAGAGTAAGCTCCACAACCTTTTCTTACATATTTCTGAGCTAACATCGAAGATATCACTACTGGTAAACCATTCAGATCATTAGATTCAATCCGAATAATCTCATCATTCTGACACCGTAAATCAATTGTTTTTCGTTTGCAATTCACAATAGCATCATGTAGAGTTAACCAATCTATACCCAGAATTATATCAAACTCGTCGAATGGCAACAACATCAAATCAGCCGAAAAACATGAATCTCGAATCATCAACGGACAATTCTTGCACACTTTATCAACCAAAACAAATCGGCCTAAAGGGTTCGATACTTTAATCACAAACTCAGTAAACTCTACAGGCAAAGTCTTACTGAATACTAAAGTCTCACACACATAAGAATGAGTCGAACCAGGATCAATCAATGCAACAACACTAGTATCATAGAGAGTGAAAATACCAGTGATAACATCCGGGGATGAGGCCTCCTTGCAGGCGCGAATAGCATAGGCTCTGGCAGGTGCACGAGCCAAATCAAACAGCTGTATCTTTGGTCCCTCTCTGACTGCCACTCATATTACCCGTATTTCTAGGTGGTCTACCTTGAGTTGCAGTGTTACTCGATCTTGTATTCTGTACCGGATTTTGCTCCGCTAACTCTGGCACTCACGAATGAAGTGATCCTTCGGTCCACATTTAAAACAGGCTCGATCATGCAATCTACAACTGTTGGGATGTCGTTTACCACAATGTTCACACTCGGGTTGATTTGATCTGACATTACCCACACTAGCTACTGAGGTAGCTCTCGAGCTCACAGGTGGTCTATCCCGATCACGTCTAGAATAACCTGCAGTAGTCTTTGAACGGCTAGCATCATCTCGGAACTTCTTTGATGTCAACTAGAATGACTTATTGAATGGTCTCTTATGTGAATCTCTAGCTTTAGAGTCAACTTTTCTTTTTTCTTTCCCGAGCTCTTCGGCTTTGCAAGCTCACTCAACAAGTACCACGAACTCTTTTATCTCAAGTATGCCAACTAACAGTTTAATATTTTCATTTAGCCCATCTTCAAATCTTTTACACATTATAGCTTCGGTCAAAACACACTCTCGGGCATACCGACTGAGTCTCACAAATTTTCGCTCATACTCTGTCACTGTCATCCGGCCCTGTTTCAATTCAAAAAATTCTTTGCGTTTCTGGTCGATAAACTTACGGAACTTAGTCTGAAAGAATTCCCAGGTCACTCATTTTTTCGGAACCACCAATACTAGTGCATTCCACCAGTGATATGCAGTGTCTCGTAGTAAAGATATGGCACATTTTAAGCACTCATCAGGGGTGCAAGATAACTCATCAAACACTCGAATAATATTATCGAGCCAGAATTTAGCTTGCTCAGCATCGTCATCATAAGTAGCTCTGAACTCTTCGGCTCCATGTTTACTGATTTTATCAACAGGGGGCTTAGGCAATCTCAACGGATCACTCACTTGAGGCATAACAGGTATCGAAGATGGATTAGTCGGGGGTGGAGGTTGTTGTGCAGCCGGATTAGTCCGGATATATTGAGTAAACCAGTCGTTCATCATTTGGTAAAAGGCTTGTCTAGCCTCTCCCTCCTGGTTACGCAAAGTCGGTCGAGAATCAACCGGCGCTATCCTTGCACGAGAGCAGGCGCTATTCTCTCAACATCATTAGCTACGGCTCGATCGGGATCCATTACTATATGAAAACACATTTTTAGATGCAGAAGTCATCACACTATCGCAATATAAAATATGTCATGTATAGCTAGACTCACACGCGCTACGTTAGTCCTAGAATCGACTAAACCATAGCTCTAATACCAATCAAATATAACACCCCTAACCCGCATCCGTCACCGAATTGGAGTTACGAGGCATTACTTAACATAGCACACGTCCGAACAATTTTATATGTACACATAAACAAGTCTCTTAAGTCAATCAATTTTAAATCATAAAGCTAATATAAACTTTTTACGAATCATTTCATATTATAAAACGAACATATATGTAGTCACATAAATCATAAGCAAAAATATCAAATAAATCAAAATCACCTTGTTCTTTTTTTATAATCAGCACATCATGCCATTTTTATTCAATAACTTACATTAACCGAATAAAATATATATATACCATTATACCTCTAAATACTACTTAGTCATTAAAATCCAAATAACAAAAACCAATTTACTTAAAACACATATATCCTTCTAGTTTTATTAAAACATGAATCACTATTCAAATGGTCAAACCCAAATACAAATACAAGGGCCGAATGTAAACATGCTAATTCATATGTTTTATTAACTGTCTATTTTCATTATACTAAATCATATCACACGCATTTAGTATTGCATAATACCAAACCTAAATATATCATTCCATAATTAACAATTTATAACAAACTCATCACTAGTATGTATATATATGTAACATGACCTAATGTAGCTAGGCTTAGATCATCAATCATATTTGGTTCATTTTGTACTTATCAAACACTTATTATTTAAATCATAAATTCATACCATATCATCAAAATTATGCCAACACATCATATAAATTCTTGGTTCATTCTCCATGACCGAATATCCAACAATTTATAACCATTACTTAGATTATTGCCGAAATACATAACCATATGCCACATATTCATATAAACATGGTATTTCTTCTCGATTTACTACCATGATCAAATCCAAAGATTAACAAAACATACCAAATTTTGCTCATTAAAGCATGCCATTTCAAATCAATACAAAACCACATTTCCTAATCAAATTTTCATAGCCTAACTTAGTTCACATATGTCCTATACCACAAATCCCTCATGATCATATAACCAAACACTTGACGATAAGATTTAATCACCATAGTCAAATTATATATAAATTCAAACCATCACATACATATTTCATTTCAAATTTGAATACATAATTACTTATAAACAATATTCAAACCAATTCATAGTTTAATTTAGACATCTCAATTATAAATCATTAACTATGCATAATCTAATTATATTCATCAACCTTATATTTCAAGACTTTAATACCTAGCATAAACCAAATTTATCACATACATGTAACATGAATATCTCATTCGAATGCAAGCTCAAATCATGATCAAATGTAGTCAAAATAGAGCATAAAAATTAAACACATCAAGCACCCATTGAAAGGCACATCAAATCCAACTTAAACAAAATGATCATGGACAAGCCATTTTTAAACCAAATCGAACTCAAGCATGGAAATTAAGCCATTTTCGCATGGCTATTTATATATATACATAATCCAAAACTAATCAAAAACATAAGCAAGCCTATACATGCCATAAGATTGAGTTCAAACATTAACAAAATACCAAAAGAAGTCGATAGTGTGATAGACTTTGTTGACGATCCCCGAGCTCGTAACGTGACTCCAAAATCTATAGAACAGAGGTAAACAAAACACACACACACATATTAAGCTATTTGAGCTTAGTAAGTCTTAAGCAAAAAACACATTTATTAACACTTGCATAATAACATTAGATTAATAAGGCCGAATATACATATCCTCAAACACAAAGTTATCATTTTAATCATACATACATATATCATATGGATAAATGCATAATTACACATGAACATATATATAAATCTCACTACTAATATCACATATACCTCATTTGGCCGAATATACACAAACACATATGTATACACATAATTCACATTTATAACTTAAACATTTATGCCCGTTGAACCGTTTGGAACTAAAAAGGATACGCAGATAATCGGAAGCTCGTACAATGCCAACTTCCCAGACGTGGTCTTACATGTAATCACATATCGATGCCACTGTCCCAATAGGGTCTTACACGAATCAAATACGATGCCAATGTCCCAGACATGGTCTTACACGTAAACACAAGTCGATGCCAATGTCCCAGACGTGGTCTTACACGATAACACATATCGGAAATCCTATGTCATGACATATGTATCCTATCTATTCCTAGGGTTCATACGGGACTTTCGGACATTGAATCTCGATCGAATCGAACTCGAAACATAGTTCCCTATCTCATATTCACATTCGGCCAAGGCTTATATATATTCAAACAATTCAATTTATCACATAACATTTATATATTCATGAATATAACAACATTTAAATGTTTATAGACTTACCTCGGATATTGTCGGACGGTATAATCGACTATTTGATTACTTTCGATTTCCCCCGATCTAATTCCGTTTTCTTTCGTTCTTGATTTACATAAATTAAAATTTAACTAATTTAAACACACCTTCATTCAATTTAATCCAAAAACACATAAATAGGCAAATTACCATTTTGCCCCTAACATTTTACACTTTTTACAATTTAATCCCTATCGCATAAAACACAAAATACACAAAATTTCACATCACCATACCTAGGCCGAATATCACCCATGCCCTTACAAGTCCATACATTTCATTTATTTCACATTTTAGTCCCTCAAAAAATTATTTTCACAATTTAGTCCAAATTACTCAAATTCATCAAAAATCCAAAGACAAAACATGATAATTTAACACACATCTTTAATATTTCAGCATCAAAAAAACAAAAATCACAAGCTAATCATCAATAGCAAAACACAAAATCATCATCAAATTCAAAAATTAAGACATGAGCTTTAAAGATAACTTAGCAACGATCTTAAAAACGTAAAAATTATAAAAAAACCGAGCTAGATACGTATACTCAACAATGGTCGAATGCCCTAGCTTTCTTTATTTCTTTTTATTTTCTTTAGTTTCGGTCAAAAGCAAATAAAATGAACATGGCTTTTAAATTATATTTGTTTTATTATACATTTTATTATGTTATTATTTTTTTAACTTTTATAATATATATAAACCATATATTAATCAGTATGCCGTCCACTACCTTTTATCATTGGCTAAATTACAACATAAAACCTCCATATTATAAAGACAACAAAAATTAGGCACTTTCATATTTAACCATCAAATTTTTATTTTACGCGATTAAGCCCTTTTTCTCAAATTAAGCACACAAACAATAAAATTAATTCACGAAACTTTCACACATGTAAATTCACACATAATTAACATAGAAAATAATATTAAAATATTTTTCAAACTCAAATTTGTGGTCACGAAACCACTATTCCGATTAGGGTCAAAATCGGGCTGTTACAGAGCCTGTGTACTGAAGAATTTAGAGCCTGTACAGAAAATTTTATACGAAACTCACAATGATAATATGTTTGTCATCCGGGAAGTATACTAATTTGAAAAAAATATATTGGTAAACCAGAATGAGATGTGATGTTTTTGAAATTATATTTAAATGTTGATATGTCAGCAAGTTAAAGCCAAATATCAGGTATTGATACTTTCAGAATTGTTACAATATTAGAACAGAAACAAGATAAAGTTATTATAAATTTTATATTGGGAATACCTCTATTTTCGAAAAGGAAAGATGTTATTTGGGTAATCACTAATTGTTTGACAAGTTTTATACATTTTATCCCAGCATGAGTGGATGGCTCACTTGATAGATTGAATGAGATATATGTTTCCAAGATTGTCAGGTTTTATGGAGTGTTAGTCTCCAATATGTTTGATAGGGTTCCACAGTTCACTTTCTGATTCTGGAATAAATTATAAGAAGCTCTGGGTAAGCAGATACAAATTTTTTATACCACATTTTGTTTTTAGACTGATGGTTAGTCTGAATGTGTTATTCAAATTTTTAAAGGAATGCTTTGGTGCTATATTTTAGAATTCTAAGGCAAATGGAAAAGAAGTAATTGTTGTTAGTTAAATTGCAAATCATAACAGTTTTCAGTCAAGTATTGAAACAACACTATACAAGACTTTGTGTAGTTGCAAATGTAAAACTTCATATTATTGGACTGAGCTTAGTAAGAAAAGATACGTGGAGTTGATATGATCCGTAAAACAGAAGAAAATATAGATGAGATCCGAGATAGGTTTAAATCAACTTCTGATTGTTAGAGATTTTATGTGAGTTTTAAATGAAAAGAAATAGAGTTTTAAGCTGGCAACAAAGTGTTTCTGAAAAATTTGCCATGGAAGAAAGATTCTTGTTTGACTGTAAAGGCAAATTAAATTCTTAATCTATTGAATTACATGAAATTTGTTGAAAGAGTTGGAAGTGTTACTTATCGGATGGTGTTACCGCCAGAGTTTGACTGAATTCATAAAGTTTTCTTGTGATTATGATATGATGGTATTAATTAGATACATTATCAGTTATTCCTCCGATGGATATTGAAATTCAGCTTGACATGAGTTATAATGAAGAATTGATTAGAATTCTGGCACGTGAAGTGAAAGAACTGAGAAATAAAAGGTAGCTTTAATAAAAGTTTTCTGACAATGATATGATATAAAGAAAGCTACCTATTTACTGCTATAATTTTCGAGGACGAAAATTTTTAAGGAGGGGAGAGTTGTAACAGCCCAATTTTCAGTGATGTCGGAAAAAGTGGTTTAAGACCACTAAAATCTGACAAGTGAGCTTATAAATTATTATTTAGTATTTATGAGCCAATCATGAATTTAGGAAGGCTTATGAATTAGTGATTTGTGCTTTAGAAATAATATGTTTGTTAGATAATTATGTAATGTTCATATTTGATCCGAAATGTCTGGTAATGCTCCGTAACCTTGTTCCGGCGATGGATATGGGTTAGGGGGTGTTACATTCAAACACTGTCGCATCACCATGAACTTAAATATGCCTTAAAATTATTACAATATGCACCTCAAACACAAACATAAATAAATAAATCTTTCTTTCCAAATTTCCAACACCCAACACACACAAAAAACAATTCTGAAGAGAAAAACAAAAAACACATATTTTCTTAAATATCCAAAAAATTGACCTAAAATCCTAAATATTTTATAAATTTGGCATATACCTCAAATTTACCCCAAATATCTAGTGTTTCTCTTGTTCCTTTGGATAATTAATTATCACTCACAAAATCAGCTTTGGGTGGTATGGCCTTGCTTGAAGAAAGCTTTGATTCAAAGCAATGGAGGCCTTTAAAATAAAAATGGGGTCTTCATGGGCTTTGAAGTATTTGATGTTATATATGGACACCACTTAGCTACTAGCTTACGAGGTAGGAACATTGGATGCCATCGTCAACCTCAACAAATGAAAATCAAATACTAACAGAACTCCGAACTTTTTTTTGCATGATGTTATAACATTTTCAAAGATTGTTAACTACATGTTGTTATTTTATTTATTTTAATATAAACAACACTTCAATAAAGGTTTCCAAAATCATTTGAAAAATATTTATTGGGTGGATCAATTATTTTTGAAAAAAATATTTGAAGCGTAATCCGTTGAACGTTTGATCAATCCCCAACACTTGCAAGCATATTACTTATATGCTTTAAGTTGGTGGTTCAAGTCTCCCGCGTGTAGGTAACTTTCATAATTATATGATATAATATATTAACACCTCTCTTTTAAGCCCCGCAAATTATATCTCCATATCTCTACTAAATGAGGCACTCTTTTCCTATAAATTGTACACGCTCTCGACAAAGTGGAGAGATGAAAATTCTAATCACAAAACAATATTCTAACATTATTGAGACTCGATCAACTATTTAACGAACAATATCCTAAAAGTTTTTCTTAAAAAAATCAATTTACTTCAACAATACTCAAAATTGTATAAAAAAAAATCAAAATGTTATCGAAGGTTATCAATTATTATTACTAGAGTTATTAAAATTATATCAAGATGGAACGTATCAAATGTTACAACCTATTACAAATATTAACAAAATATATAAAATGCACCTAACCAAGTGATTCGGTTTTTTTTATTACTTTAACGAAATCAATAATTAAGGATAAAATAATTAATTTAAGAAATTATCAAACATTTATGTGATTCATTATTTACATTTTTGAATGTGATGTAAAGATAAATTTATTTAGTGGAAATAATAGAATGTTTTCTTATTTAAAAATTCCAGAGTTTCACTCACTTTCCAATTTGCTTTTTACTGTCGAGTTTTCATCTCCTTACTCCTCCTTCTACACTGGTGGGCGTTTATTTAGTCTTTTTTTTCTATTAAAAGAAATAGATTTCCCATAAACCATTCATGATTAATAAGAAGTAGAAGAAAAGAAATGCCTTGAAAGGATGTGTACTCTTTTCAAAGAAATTTTGAATTATTGTTTGTATAGAGTAGATAGATTTTTTAATGGGGTGATAGTTTTTATCAAGTAGAAATATATATATGTCCACAAAAGTTATCTAAAGGGACATGGGTTCAAATTTTATAATGTGTTGATGCTTACATCTCCTTAGAAAGTGATTTGTATCAGATATGATATGACACGACGAAATAATTCTATTCTATTAAACTTCAGCTTAAGTATTTGAGTTCTCACTAGAGTAAAAAACAAAATCCCAACTCGACTTGAGAATAATACTAACTTGTTTAGGAGCCCATCAATTCTATACGAATAGACTTGAAAGAATTTTTTGAGAAAAATTCGATCTCCCTTTAATAAAATTAATATCAAATAATTGTATATATAAAAAAGTAGGTTAATAATTAAATAAATGAAAAAAGTAGCATATCCAACTCACTATTTTATGAACGAAATTCAAATAAATTGTTTTAAAATTTGAAGTTATTTAAATGAAAGAAAAGGAACAACTTAGTAGTTACTATATATACTTGTACATAACCCCAAGTTTTTACCTATCTATCAGAGTTGTCGAACAAGAACTAAAGTAACTAAAATAGATAATGAATGATTCCGCCATATTTAACTCCCCCCACTACCATAATTGCAATGGCTTCAAATTTCAAATTTCACCCATTTGAGTGAAAAACCGAAAAGCAGCAGGAAATGGGTTCAACGTAGAGTAAAACCTGACTTCAACTTTTATCATTTCTGAATTTTCTCTGCCATGATACTACATATTAATAGGATAGTTAGAAAATCAATATGAATAATTGGCGTTATACAATGTTTTTAACCAAGACAAAACAAAGGGGCATTGATAATTGAGGCTTTGAACATACGCTTGCAAAGCAGATTTGATGGGTGTCAAATCAATCAAGAAAAAGGTCTTTAAGAAAAGCAATTAAAAGGAGGACAGATTGCTGAATTTCGGAAAGTGACAGTCCAGCAAACTCTCTAGGTCTCCACCAGAATCCCCTCTCTCCCCCTTTGTATCTCTGCATGTTCCCAACTCCAAATAATTGCATCCAACTTTGAGCCGAATAATCACCCTGGTTAGTTGTTGCATCGATTTTGATTGTATTGATTCTGTGTACCGTTTTAACAATAAATTAAAATATTTATTTTTTATATTAGTGTAAATTTTATCATCATTTAGGCTAATTTTGATTGTACCGTTTCAGAACATTATGCACTAATCGATAATATTAAAAATAGATAAAATTATTACTTTTTATTAATTTTAAAAAAATTATTATCTAAATTTAAATTTGAACTTCTAAACTTTAACAGAGATAATAGAATAATTTTAAATTTTAAAGTAGGAAAATAACAAATAATAAAAAAATTAAAGAATTTATATAACAAACAAATTAAATAAAAATAAGACAAAATTTCTAAAAGCTTCACCAACACAACTTTATGTTTATGTTCTTATTAAACTTTTATTTTATAGATATAGTATGGGATGATTTTATTGTAGAATTTTCTTAAAATAATGTTGTGGATAATTTGTTATTTAATGTTGGATTTTTTTTTCTTGTTTACTTTAGATTTGTTAAATGATTAAATTTTATATGTGAAATTTATTGATGAATATTTTATATAATCAATTAATAATTTTATATTTAAAAATATCTAATTTAATTCATTTTATATGTTATATTTTTTTAAAAAAAAATTTAGAAAATTTAAAATGATACATAGTAGTTCCAATAAAGAAATAATGTGTGGATGAGTAACATACTCACTACTTTACTATAACAATCCTGGAAAGCAAACTAGAGAGAGTAGAAAATGAAAGGAACCAATCTTTAGTACGTGCTAAAGTTGGTTCGACAAACATAAAATATCAAAAAAATTTGATTGATGGGGGTGGGGAACACCAAATATTCGGTCCTTAAACATCCATCAACCCCACGAAAGCTTTGATTCCATCAACAAAGAAGGATCAAACGCTGAAGATTCTAAAAACCACACCCTATGCCATGCCATTTTTCCTTTGTTCTTTTTCAGGTGTGTGGACTGAAATTGATAAGATATATACATGAAAAAAGCAGCAGCTTCAACTGAAACGTCCAACCTTTCACATTGTTTTGTAACATTATATTTGACTAAAGAAAAACGCTTAATAAGACATGACAAAGAGACTGGATTTTGAAGCTGCATGCAAGCCAGATACCAACCTGAGGTCCAAAATTAAATGTGCGAGTCAGCAAAGATTAGCACGTATGCTAGTTGAAAGCTTGCACTCAATCAATGAAGAACACATGGAAAACTTTTGGGATTGATTGACACCTTCAAAAGACAATATCCGGTCAGTTTTTACTCGGTTAGGGTCCTATTATTTTTTCCCTTGTATTCACCTTATGCTAAGACTTGAATTTTAAATGGTGGGAACCTAATAATGAGTAAAGTTAATGGAAAATAGACTAAGCAGGCGCAATATATAGGTCCTTAAAAAACTTAGTTTTCGTTTAGACAAGAATTAATTGCTAAACGACACTGATCCATAAAATGCATGTCTATGATTAGAGGGATAGGGGTCCATTTCCAGCAAATTGCCACTAATATATTACTATCAGATAAAGTGGGAGAAACAAACCTTTCGAGTCTGTTGTGATTAAACATTCCAATAATTCCATCCCAATAATCAAAGCCCCTCTCTTCCCTATGAACCTTTAGTTTGCATTTTTTGTGTTAAATTATATTAGGTCATATGAATGACTTAATGACTCCATTTTCACAATTTGCACAGAATTCTAGAATATATTTTTTCTTTTCAGCCCTGAATAAGTTGCTTTTGGCCATTGGGATATGGCCAATCCATAGAGTTTTTTCCACTATGGCACCAGGCAACCAGCTGCATGGGTAATGATATCTTATTGGATTAAAGAAAAAGTCGAAGAGCCAGTAGCTTTAATCCTTGCCAGCATCCTTAAAGAAGGCGAAATTAGTGGATTCCCCACTATCACTTTCCATAGTATCATTGGTTGATTTTTTTTTGACGGTGGGATTTTGGGTGAAAAGAGAATCCTGATCTACAAGAAAAGATAACATATTGTAATCATCACATAAAATTTATCATTATTATAGCAGATGCTTAATTTACAATGAATAAAAAGGTCGAATTTTCGGTGAAAAGGCACTGCAGATCTGAAGAAAGATAACATGTTCTAAAAAACCACATAAATCATTGTTGCAAATTCTGTTTTCAGAATTTATAATGAAAAACCATTCCCTGATATTTCATTTTCGTGTGCTAATTTATGAAAAAGAAACAAACCCGTTAGTGTTACACGTCTCAGATTTGCCAGCAAGATTCACCATTTTTAAAGACTAATTATGAAAGCAACTGGCAAATTAAGCGTTTTGCTTAACTGGGATTAATGATTGATGGCCTATACATATTTGTCTAATTAGAGTGACTAAAACTGAAAGGACCTTTTGCTTACCTGTAACAAGTATGACAGTGTGCCTAAGTGTTGTAATTAGCTTCCATTTCAATACCAAATCGTTGACGAATTCAGCTTCCTTTTTATCATTTTCGTTTACTATCGAAATCATATATCCAACAACCTCAATTGTTTTACCTTGAAATTCATGTACAATTGACTAAATAATGAAATTTTATTTCATGTTAAAAAGAATCATAAATATTAACTAAAACAAAAAGTGGGAGCTTGCCATATGCACAACCACTTCCCTACATTTGCGACCCTTTATTTGCTCCATATTTTTAAAGCTGACATTCTAGACAAGCAATAAAAAACACAGATTCATTACCCTTAAGCAAAGTCTCAAGTTAAAATCTCGTAGATGGCAAAAACAACACTAGCAGAAGTTTACCCCTCCGACACAACTTCAGATTTTATGGGAGTCTAATATAACTACTAGATACCAAAAGATCTCAAACAAATAATAATAAATACCTTGTTTTTGGTCCATTTAGAATTAAGCAAATTCCTATTTTACAAGCCACTGACAGACAAGTAAGACTTAATGTAAGAAAAATGAATATTAAAGTTAGCAGCCATTATTTGCCACTCGATTTCTATGCCTATGCCAATAGTTATAGCTTGCAATAGAATTTATTAGATTTGAGGTGTTTAACATTATTATTTTAATCATCAGTCATTGAAAGAAGAAAAATCTACCATTCCTGTAGGGCATATTTTGTTGGGGGGGCCATACCAAATCTCATCCTATAATAAGACCCTTGGTGACCTATTCATTCAGCAAAAGGGAGTAAGCGAAATTGCAGACCAAAGCTGTTCTTACTTTCCTACATTCATTCATCCAAAAGAAACACCCTGTTAATTCCTAGACTGAAGCGATGAAGTCGCTGAAGTTCAAACTATTAGAAATCTTTCTATTTCTGAGTTTGTATTATGCATGTATTGCAGCAGAAGAAAAGATCCACAAAGCTAAAAGGACTTATATAGTTCACGTGGACAAGTCCAACATGCCAGAAACTTTCACTGATCACGCCCTCTGGTATGATTCGTCTTTAAAATCTGTCTCGGACTCAGCATCCGTGCTTTACAGATATGAAAACGTAGTCCATGGCTACTCGACGATGCTAACGACTGAGGAAGCTGAAGCACTAGGAGAACAACCTGGAATTCTCTCTGTTTTACCTGAGGTGATATATGAACTGCACACAACTAGAACACCAGAGTTCCTCGGGTTAGGAAAGAGCACTACTCTCTTCCCCACCTCTGATTCAATGGGTGAAGTGATTGTTGGTGTATTGGACACCGGAGTTTGGCCCGAGCTGAAAAGTTTCGATGATTCGGGACTTGGACCAGTACCATCACGCTGGAAAGGCGAGTGCCAGGTGGGGAAAAACTTCAGTGCATCGAGCTGCAACAGGAAACTAATTGGTGCCAAGTTCTTTTCAAAAGGGTATGAAGTTGCGTTCGGGCCTATTGATGAAACGATGGAGTCAAGGTCCCCGAGAGATGATGATGGACATGGAACTCACACAGCAACTACAGCTGCAGGGTCAGTTGTGCCCTCTGCTAACTTGCTAGGATATGCTTCTGGGACAGCACGGGGGATGGCTTTACATGCCCGAGTGGCCGTCTACAAGGTGTGTTGGCTTGGTGGGTGTTTTGGCTCTGATATTGTAGCAGCCATGGATGCGGCTGTTGCAGATGGAGTGGATGTTTTGTCAATGTCTATCGGGGGAGGGTTATCGGAGTACTACAGTGACACTGTTGCCATTGGAGCATTCACAGCAGCTGCAAATGGAATTTTTGTATCTTGTTCAGCTGGAAACGGTGGACCCATACCAAGCAGCTTGTCAAATGTTGCACCGTGGATAACCACTGTAGGTGCTGGAACATTGGACCGTGATTTCCCTGCCTCTATTACTCTGGGTAACAATGAACTACACTCCGGTGTGACACTTTACAATGGAAAGCAGTTATCTGATTCCATGGTGCCACTAGTTTATGGCGGTAATGTGAGTAATTCAAGTGGTGGAGCTCTTTGCATGGCCGGAAGTTTGATTCCAGAAAAAGTTGCCAGGAAGATAGTGGTATGTGATCGAGGAGGTAGTGCTAGGGTCCAAAAGGGTGTTGTGGTGAAGGATGCTGGTGGCATAGGGATGATTTTGACAAACACAGATACTTTTGGAGAAGAGTTAGTCGCAGATGCGCATCTCTTACCTTCAGCAGCTGTTGGACAGAAGACCGGGGATGCAATCAAGAAATTTATATCTTCTACTCATAATCCAACAGCCAAAATCGGTCCTGGAACCACAAAGTTGGGCGTTCAACCATCACCCGTGGTTGCAGCATTCAGTTCTAGAGGTCCAAACCCAGTCACACCAGCAATACTTAAACCAGACATTATTGCACCAGGGGTCAATATCCTAGCTGGGTGGACTGGTGCTGTTGGTCCAACCGGACTACAGAGTGACCCAAGGCATGTAAACTTCAACATCATTTCAGGCACATCAATGTCATGCCCCCATGTTAGTGGCTTAGCTGCAATTGTCAAGGCTGCTCATCCTGAATGGAGTCCAGCAGCCATTAAATCTGCCCTCATGACCACAGCTTATACAGCTTATAAAACTGGTCAAAAGATCGAAGATGTTGCCACTGGAGGACCAGCAACGCCGTTTGATTATGGTGCCGGACATGCCGACCCAGTTGCAGCCCTTGATCCCGGCCTTGTATACGATGCCACTATCGATGACTACCTCGGTTTTCTTTGTGCTTTGAACTACACACCAAATCAAATTAAGAGCACTACCCACAGAGACTTCACTTGCCAGACAAGCAAAAAGTACACCTTGGGAGATTTTAACTACCCATCCTTCTCCGTTCCTCTGGAAACTGCGTCAGGCAGAAGGGGTGGTGCTGACTCCTCAAGCATCATCAAATATACTAGGACCCTTACTAATGTTGGTGCCCCGGCAACTTATAAGGTTTCTTTGTATTCACAGACTCAAGCAGTGAAAATGTCAGTTGAGCCAGAAACGCTTAGCTTCAAAGCACAATACGAGAAAAAGAGCTACACAGTGACATTCAGAACGAGTTCTATGCCGTCTGGTACAACCAGCTTCGCTCGTCTGGAATGGTCAGATGGAAAACACATTGTTGGTAGTCCAATAGCTTTCAGTTGGACATAACCATGACAACAATTAGGTTCATGGTACTAACACTGGGACTTTCAAGTGCCCTCACCAGAGACCTCTCTTATAGTATATGAATCCATCTCGTACTATCTCATATTACAGCAACGCACAAAGCAGCTCCAACTGTATTCATAAATGCTTTCCAAAAATATTTAGGGGACGGTAAATTGGGTTTTAAAAAAAGGTCAGGGCCAGGTCGGGGAATAATTGTATAGTGGCCTACCTGTATAAGGAACTAGCATGTTAATTTAAACTGGATTCCTGGTCATAAGTCATGTTTTACAAATATTGCATCTTGCATTCTTCCAATATCCTTGTCTATCAAAGTTCACACTGTTGAGAAAGATAAAAGAGGGTTATTGTTATTATGTTTCTTTCTTTTTATTATTGTTTTCTTTTTTTCCCATTAATCTCATACTTCATACCTACAAGATTTGTCAGAAAGATTTGCTGCCCCAGCCAACTGGCATCAAAACCAACAGAGGGAACAGCGCTTGGGATATTAATCACAGGCATCTAAGATGTAGCCTCTTTTAAAGTGTACTAAAGGGTTTTGCCACAATAACACCAAGGAAAGAAGCGGAAAAAACCAAGAAAGTCGAGCAAATGATTTTTTTTTATTTACCTAAACGTACTCTGAAGAGCAATCTAAAACAAAGAATTATTCATTATAGCAGTCAAAAGATCTTTCCGATTGTATATGCAGTTTGGCCAATGTTGGAAAATATTAATTTATTCATGTCTCTCCTTATGCATAGACTCATTTTTTCCTTTTTATTTGAAGAATTCTATGATGATTACTTCAAGCATATTGTAATAATAAATTTGCTTATTAACGAGTAATTTGTCCTATTTTTCAGCCATGAAGCTTAACCAGACAAAGGAATTGGGGATAGATCCAGCATATACACAATGGACTAGTTCTTTTCAATAACCAATTCTCTGCAAGATGTTATCTGCGCATAGTGAATCGAGCAAGAAAAGATAGTGCAACATCAACTATAACCAGTCATCATATGCATTCAGCAATCCAAAGTCAGGAAATGCATGGAAGATGATAATGAAGTGTTTTAAGATAAATCCAAATATAAGGGAGCAAAATAATTCACATATTGGACATATGAAATCATCATTCAGATTCCTCTATAGACTGACAAACAGGGAGATAATACGTATCAAGTTGCCAATATTTCTGACTCACACCACGCCAAATTTCTTCCCCCAAGCAATCCTTCACAGGCAAGGGGATTAATTGCGTCGAGTACCCCAGATTCTCCAGTTCTAGTGAAACTAAATGGCAGTAAACAACATGGAAGAATGCATTACCTCCACAAAGGCCATTAAAAAACGAGTAGATTCCTCCAGGCTTCAATAACTTAGGAAGATGTTGATGAAACTCTCTCAGGTCTTCGTAATATTCTCCATAGGTGTCGAAGAAAATACCTGTACAAGTTTCACATACAATTCAAGTTGTTATTTAAGTAGGTAGTCCTATATACCACAAGGATACATTTCTATGACAAAAGGTTACTCTACATTAGCTGGCAGCACTTCCCTTCAGAAGGTTTTTTTTTTTTTTTTTTTTTTTTTTTTTTTTTTTTTAACTATTGTTCTGTGCTTCAGAAGGTATGAACTCAAACTATTAGTAATCAAACTCAAACACTCTAATCATTCAAAGAAACTACACTAATCCGTAACTTTGACTGAATACGAAGAAAACATCTCATAAGTGGCATACATAATGATACACATGTACATAGAGATTGAGTGGTAAAACAGATCTCAAATTACCATCATAAGATTCAAGTTGTGAAAGAACATCTTGCCAACGCCCAAATATTATTTTCACATTATCCTTCTTGTCCCAACCAGTGCGAAGCATGCGTGCATAGACCTCCGGATGAGCCTCAATGATTGTGTGCGTGGCTGGACCATACTGTTGAATAGCTGTATCCACAAGACCCATTCCAAATCCAACATTTAGAACGTTACCACCTCCAGAGCAAACAGCTTTAGCATGAGCTTCCATCAATGGTTTCTCCCAAGCCATCATCACAGCCTTGCTATCAGAGTCCATCAACTTATCCTCGCTAAAAGTAACCCTATCTTCCAAGTAATCCCCTTCAAAATCACCATTCTTTTTTGTTTTCCTTGCAATGGTTCCCAAAATCAATTCGGCCTGAATTCCTGTCCAATTACAGATACTTAATTGTCAACTCATAATATAAAGTCCCTGTTGGAAAACTCCCAACCCACGGGTAAACTTTATTAGTTCTAATTGGTTACAATTACTAAATTTATTGAATTATTCAGCTTCTTTAATCTGTCTTATATTAAGCTTCAAGTAAATACTAAAACAAAGTAATGGATTACCAGCATTGAGAAGGGCTTCATAGGCTTCCTGGTGACCGGAGTCCATGGCAAAGTCACCAGCGGATTGGTTAGAAGGAGAAAGAGCGTTCCACGGTGCGCCAGCCTCAAGGAGAGCTTTGACTAAATCGGTATGGCCGAGCTTGGCGGCGTGCATGAGCGGCGTGAGTCCATCGCTGTCGAAGAAGGAGACGTCGGCTCCTGACTCTATCAGAGCTTTCGCTTTGGCGAAGTCGCCGTTTCTTGCAGCTTCGCAGAGTTGCTCTCCTTCAGTTTCCATGTCTGCGATTAGTACTGCAGCTGGTTCCGTGGAGAGGAAATGTTAAGTAAAACCCTGCTAAGCCAAGTGAGATCAAGATCATTTTTCTTTTACCTCCACAAGATTATGGCATAATTACATAAGTCTCCCCTAAATTTTCTGAATTTATAATTATTCCATTGTATATCATTACAAAATTATAACTGTCAAGACGAACTTTGTAGATCTCGCCCTGATTTGTTCAAATGGTCGTTTCAGTTAGTATTTGATTAGAATTATTATTAATCGAAATTTTAAAAGTTTTAATTATTAATTGAATCGAATTTTTTTAAAAATTAATAAAATAATTTCAGTTAATTTAGGTGGTTAACTAAATTAATTTAAATTTTTACATATTTTTTTTTCAAATAAGTTTGAAACATGAAAAAAAAGTTTATTATAATATTATTTTAAATTTAAAAACACTAAAAAAATTTGAGCCATGAAATGAAAGAAAAAAAATTGAAGGAAGAAGAAGATTCGAAGATGATGGTCAAAACTCAAGGCTCAAGTCGCACCTTAGCTTTTCTTTCAGATTTTGTTTTGAGTTTGACGATGGAAAGAAGAAAAAAACTTAAATTTACTAGGTAGGGATTTTTACTCTCCTTTTTTGTTAACTTTTTGTTTAAATTTTTAGTTTAAAAAATATATAAATCTACTAAGCCGATTATACTAATTTGTATAAGTTCACTAATGTTTTAAGTTCATCCTTTGATTTTCTATATTTCGGGCTTACATAGTACTTATCTAATATATTGGGCCTATAATATTTCATTATTAATAATTTTGGTTAATCGGTTAATTCGATTAATTACTCGGTTTCTAATTAAATTAACTGTTAATTAAAATTTTAGAGAATCTTTAATTGATCCCCAACTGAATTAGATTTAGTGGTCGACTGATTAACTGAACTAATTCGATCCAATCGGTTATTTTATGCACATCTCTACCTCGCCCAGAGCTAGTCAACTAGAGGTAAGACCTTTGCCCAAAAGGCAAAGCTAGTGGACCGGACACTAGACTAAGAGCTAGAGGCCTAAAATCTTGACTCACATGTCATATACAAATTAAATTATATGTTTGTCTTTTTATATAAATATAAAATTTTAACTTTAGTACTGTAACCAAAGCATCAATTGATTTTTACAAAATATTTAATAAATGCATTTTTTGCATATTATTTTTATCCGGAATGTAAGTGTGACATAAATCTAGCCACTCATTAAGAAATTAAGATGGCTACTAGGTGAGGTGGGTTTTGCTTTATATGCCTTCCGTCTTGATTTTTCTCTTGAATCTAATTTTATATATTTTTTGTATGGTCCAACTTGATATTTAAAAAAAAAAATTATTTCAGCTCTAACTTAACACATCTTGAAATTTATACTATATAGAAAATAATTGATTGAGTTGGTGTCAAGATAAGTTAACTCAACACCAACTCAATTGTAAAATTATTAAGATATCCTTATTTTAAAAGGTAATTAATATTGTTATGATGATATTTTTGTCTTTTCATAATTTTGTATGATCTTAAATAAAACAATTGACAATGTAATGACTCGATTTTCAGTGGTATTGAAAGTTGCAGTTTCGGGACTCGTTTCCATAAATCGAGTCTATAAATATTAAAGGGATATTTAGTCAAAATTATAATTAATTAAGGCTTAATGACTAAATTGTTAAAATTTAATTGTTATAGATTTTTAATTAGGAAGAGTGTTTGAGGACTTAAATAAAAATTATCCTAAGAAAAATGGATAATAGACCGCTTTTGAATAGTTGGTAGTGGAATGTGATGATGGACGATGAAGGTTTAAATCATAAGAAAGAAAACTAATTAAAGGTTAATTAAGATTAATTAGCTTATAATTATATATATATAAGAAATTGGAGGATGGAGAAACGAAAAATTCATCTTCTCCAACCTGCCAAAGAAGAAAACAAGTTTTCAGCTATTAAATTGGTAAGTGCAATTAAGTTCTTTTCTTGTAATTTTTATAGATTTGATGTCATGGTAGTTTGATTTAAGTAGTCCATGTACCAATTTATAAAAATTTTAAAGTTTTTGAAAGTTTTCATTGTTGATAACTGAATGAAATTGATGTGAAATTGTTAGAAATTAAGTTTAGATTAAGAAAAGGACTAAATTGTAAAGCTTAGTTGTTAGTTTCATACATTAGGGACCAAATTGAATAAAATGAAAAATATTTTAAAATTTTGGTAAGAATAGCAAGTAGGAGGTCCCTAATGAATATATGTGAAATCGGATTTCAATCTGAAGCTTTAAATTGAAAGTTATGTTTGTTTACGGTTTAGGGACTAAATTGAATAAATTATCAAATATGCTTGATATTTTAACTGATTTCAATTTGAATGGAATTTGAGAACAATATGTGTTTTTTGGTTTTATTTAGCTAACGTTGACACGAAACCGTCAAGAAAGAAAGGAAAATCGAAAGTCATTGACGAATAGCTCGAAAATTCAATTTGTATTTCTATAATTCGAGACCAATTTAATTATTGCATACTCGTGGTTTTTTTTTTTGCATTTTATAATATTGAGGTGAGTTTTTATTGGATTTATTAATTGAATTGCTTCGGTTGATATTGATTATTGAGACAAGGACTAAATTGAATAGAATATAAAATTGTATGATTTGATTGATATATGATAATTGGTATGAAATTGAGTTGAAATATGATTTATTATATGATGAATTTATGAATTGATGGTTAATTGGATATGGTAAAGTATGATTTAAACTATATATAATGAATAAGAAATTTGGCTATCCTATTAGATGTTCGAACTGAGTCGGATATAGTTGGCATGTTATAGGGTCAGGATATAAATGAAAATCATTGTTTTCTGGTAACTCGGGGTGGTAGATTGTACATATAAGGTCACTGTTGTCGGGCATGTAACAGTCCAATTTTCATGGTGTCGAAAATAGTGGTTCGAGGCCACCAAATCCGGCAAGTAAGTTCTTAAATATTATTATTTAATATTAACGAGTCAAATATGGTTTTAAAAAAGTTTTTGAATTAGTAATTTATGTATTATAATAATTTATTAGGTCAAGTGGTTTTAAAAAATGAGGTATCGAGACAACTGAGCCGTAAATATTTTTATAAATATTTACAGTGTGTCATTAAGGTAGTATTAAAGTTTCGTTGAAAAATTTTAACGTTTCGATAATTAATTAATTAAAAAAGACTAAATTTAAAAAAAGATACAAAACTTGCTAATTATAATATTTAAGTGATTAAATAGCTTGATTAATAAACAAAGGAGGAATTAAGAAGTAAATAAACCTAAATCTAAAGGTTAAGGCGACATAAGAGAAAAAAAAAATAAAGTAAAGCCATTTAATGACAATTTTGTAATTAAGTGGAAATTAATATAAATTAAAGTGAAATTAAAACATTTTTATTTTATTTCTTCTCCATCATTCCAGCGAACACCATAGCCATGGGGAAGGTTTCTATTTTTGGCTTTTTTCCTTTACGTGTAAGTATAATTGGTCCTATTTCTTGTAATTTTTATGTTTTTGAGATTGTTATAATTAGGTCCAATTAAATCTTATCTTAGTTTTTTTTTTTTTTTTTAAAGATTTTGGATGTTGCCATTGATGAATCTATTTGATTTTTGATGTTAAATGATGAATTTGATATATTAGTTGTTATTTAAAAGTATTTTGTTAAGTAATTTTGATGAATTTTTTGATTAATGATTAATTTGTTAAATAATAAAAAAATACAAGGAGTTTTTGTGAAATTATTGCAAAAATGGGCTGTATTGAATGTCATGAATATTCAGCTAGCATGAGTTTGTATTAAAAATGGTTAATTTGCATGTTTTGGGTTTAGGGACTAAATTGAATAAAAGTAAAATTTTAGGGGTAATTTTGTTAAAATGTCAAAAGTGACCAAATTGCATGAAATGAATTTTTTTATTGTCTAAATTAATAAATTGAATGAAATTATTAATTTAGATCAATATCGGGTTGAAAATCGAGGAAAATAAAAAATTACCAAAATGCCCTTGAATCTTGGTATTTTTGCAATTTAGCCAGGTAAGTTCGTATAGTTAAACTTTAACATTTATAGTGAATTGATGAATGGTATTATGTATTTATTCTATTGTTAAAAATGAAATATTGTTAAAGTTATAAATTTGAATTGAATATTCGGATTAAATGGAACGCGAGATTTGAGTACATTCGGCATACGGGAATTGATGGCATTGGAGGAAAATAACAGTAAATTACCCAAGTAAACCGAGGTTCAGCATTTTTGCGAAATTCCGTGTTTACTTTCTGTTTAGCTCTCACGAGCTTCTGTTTAACTCGTATGAGTTTCCATTAAGCTCGTTTAAGCTTCTGTTTAACCCTTATGGGTTTTCGTTCAGCTCTTACGATTTTTCCGTTCAACCCTTATGGGTTTCTGTTTAGCTCTTATGAGCTTCTGTTCAGCCTCCATGCTTCTGAAAAACTATGTACTATTATCCATAAGCCGTTCTCCGATTTGGGAAGATTTGGTAAGTGATTATGTAAGTTGAGACGAGTAATAAACTCAAGTGTGATATGTTGAGAAAATAAGTTTATCAATGTTGAATTTATATGAAATATGTTCAAGTATGCTAACAAGTGTTGTTGTTTGATACTTAGGCAAGTGCCAAGCTATTGGTTGAATGGTAATATGTTTATTTATATGATGCATTGAAATGGTAAGTACTCAAATGAATATATGCTAGTGCTCATGAAAGAGTGGTAAGGTTTAAATTATGCAATTTCTTATGAAAAGACTTATCATGTGATTAATTCGAAAAAAAGTTATATTTAAATGCACTAGCTTCTGGCTATGGTTGAATGATATGCTTGAAGACTTGTGAGTTATGCACGTGGTACGAGTGTGGAAAGTAAAGAAATGCAAATGAAAATAAAGAAATTTGGAAGAGTTTAAAGTTGTTTAAAATCCTATTATGCTAGGAATGATATGTATAATGATGCTGTGGATTTACTCATTTCGTGAGTTGTTGAATTTAGTTTCCTGAATCATGTGATATCGATTTATGATTATTCTTGAATGTACAAATTTCATATTAAAAATGGATTGATATGATTAAAGTTCATATGAGCTTACTAAGCATTCAATGCTTACATAATTGTTTTTCTTTACTTTTCAGATTATCGGAAGCTCGATCGGGTTGGAAGTTTGTCGGAGTTATAGCACACTATCCATCGGTTCTATCGGTACTTTCAAATGTTTTGATTTTGGTTATAATAGCATGTATAGGTATTATGGTTAATGTTGGCCTATATGTGTTTTGTTAAAATTAGTCACTTATTTGGCTTGTGTTTTGACACATTTTGGTTTGGTGCATTTTTGCCTTATATGATTGATGTGTGATTTGGTTTATGATTGTATGGAAAAAGGTAAAATGTTAGCTAAAAGTGCATTTATATACATGTGTTTTGGGATGTGATGAATTGATCAGGAATCGGTACCTTAATTTGTAAGGTATAAATATATTTAAATATATTGGTATTTAAAATACATTTTGGCACCATATGGTATGTTTTGGTAGGTAAGTGACTTGGTTTGAAATAATGCAAATTAGCATGGTAAACCTTGGGTACAATTATACATATACATTAGTTGTACATATGAATATATTGAATACATGAACACACATGTTATAACCTGTCATCTGAGGTCCTAAAGGAATATTGGTTGTGTTGAAACCACCCCTCGGCTCTTGAGAAGGCCGTGTATCGAACTTGGGTTTTGAAAATGATAAAACGTGGGAGTCGCCACCAATCCCTTTTGTTGAGGTGTGATTGGGTCACCTTGAAAAGTAATTGTTTTAAATAAACCATTTAATTTATTAAAACAACAACTTTGGTCTACGAAAAGTCAGAAAACGGGTTCGGGAGTCGGTTACGCACGAGGAAGGGTTAGCACCCTCGATACGCCCAAAAATTGGTACCTAATTGATTATTTAATGTCTTGATGTCGAAAATTTTGAGAATTTGAAAGAATTAAAATGATCTCTCTTTATGACGATGTTAACTGATAATACTAAAACTGATAATACTAAAAGAAATCGAAGATGTATGTCAAGGGACTATTCAGTCTCGAGGTAAAAATGCTGTATCCAATACTTTAGGACACCCCTTTTTTAACCACCGAGACTAAACTTCCCCTTTTTATTTATAAATTTGCTTTAAAATACATCCTATTATTCAAAATGGACGAAGAAATCACAAACCCAATACTTTAGGGTGTGTTTTCTCAAGCTTCCAAATATAGACTGTTGTATTGCTTGTAGGAAACCTTACTTCGGAATAACAAAACACCACGTCCAACGCTTTAGGAGATGACATCTTGGATTCCAAAATAAGCCCTTTTTGGTAGAAAATATGCTTGTTCGAAAGGATATTCGGACATTCAGATTAAACGAGAAAATTGCAAACCAATACTTTAGGACACAATCTCTCGAGCTTCTAAACACAGAACATTGCCTTGGTTTATAAAATCTTACTTTGGAATAACAAAACATTACATCCAATGCTTTAGGACACAGCATTTTGAATTCACAAAATAAACCTTTTGTTGAAATGTATTTTGCTCGAAAGGATATTCGGATATTCAGATTAAACGAGAAAATTGCAACCCAATACTTTAGGGCACAATCTCTCGAATTTCTAAATAAGGAATATCACCTTCACGAAAAAAAGTAATTTTGTATTGAGCAAAATTGGTGTAACAAAATTTATAATAGAATGTAAAAAGAAATTATAATACCGACGTGCATAACAACATGGGAATAAATGTATCGACATGAATAACGTTAATGAAAATGAAAAAAATAAAATGAAAGGAAAAAAAACATAGCAGAAATGATAATAAAACTCAAATAATAATGCTGAGCATATGTACAAGTCACAGTACGATAATAGAAATAATAATAACACAATATAATAATAAATAATAATGATGACATAGAATATGTACAATAAATAATAATATAAATATAGTAATAATAATAATAACAATAATAATAATACGTATTGATATATATGTGGTAAAAATAATATAATAATGACATTAGTAGTAATACGCGATATATACAATACACTAGTACGAATATAATAATTATAGCGGTAATAAAATTAGTATATACAAATAATGGTGTGATAATAATAATAGTGATGATAATAGTAGTAAAACAAAAGTATAATAATAATAATAATAATAATAATAATAATAATAATAATAATAATAATACTACACAATGGCACAAAATATGTACAAAAAATAATATAAGTATAGCAATAATAATATACAATATATGTACAAAGTAATAATATAAATATAGTAGTAATAATAATGCACAACATATAAGTAAATAATAATAATTACAAAAATACTAGAAAAGGGGGTCAAATTGGATTAAAAAGGATAATTTTGGGGTCAATTCGAAATAAAATAAAGAGGGGAGGGTCTATTTGAAATGCACGTGAAACGAGAGGGATCAAAATGGACAATAACCCCTTTTTCCAAAATGCATAGCATCAGGTGGACCCAATTGAAATCCGAAACAAATTGTTGGGCCAAATTAAAAGATGTCATAAAGTTAATCGCAAAACCCTAAAAAAGAGGAAGGACTAAACGAGCAATAAACCCATTAATAAAAAACACGCGGATCCTAGGCTCTGGGTCGGGTCAAAATCGGGTCATAGGCAAAACGACGTCGTTTTGGGTGTTTTTAGGCCAGCCCCAAAACGACGTCGTTTTGGGAGGCTATATAAGGCCAAAAATTCCTAAAAATTTCATTTCCTCACTTGTTTAAAAAAAAAAAACTCTCATTCTCTTCCCTTTTTTTTTTTTGCAGGTAGGAAGGTGGTGGGATTTTCGGCGACCGACGCTGCCGCTGATGTCGCCGCACCTGCCACCCGTCGCGGTGGCGGAAAAGGTAAATTATTTTTTTCTTTTTTTAATTTATATGTGTATATATGTATTTGCGAACGAAGAGAAAAGAAAAAAGAAAAATAAAAATAAAAAATAAAAATACCTTTGAAACTCTTTATGCTGCTGTTTGTTTTTTTTTGTTCTTTGAATCTGTTTCTCTTTTTTTCCTTATTTCCTTGATTGAAAAAAAAAGTCCTTTTTCTCTTTTTACATCCGGTTTTTATAGATCTAAGATAGAAAATAAAATACAATATTTTTTCTTCTTTATTGCTGCTGCGTTGGCATTCCATTTTGCAGAGCATGGTGCGCGCGGAAGTGGGGGAGCGGTGGTGGCAGACAGGGATGAGTGGAGAGCGGCGGCAACACTAGGGGCTAGGGTTTTTTTTTTTTTTTTTTTTTAACTGAGAATTGGTTTAAGTTTTGGGCTTATTGGGCTAGGTTTAGTTTGGGTTTAATTTGGGTTTTAGGTTTAATTGGGCCTGGGTAAATTTGGGTATTACAGCTGCCCCTCTTTGCTCATTGTCGTGTAACGGGAATAGAGCAAAGACATAAAGAAGGCCCAAATTTGCCCGGGTCCACTGTCTCTGGATTCTTTGGTGTCCTTATTCTTCATATGGCTTCGAACTTCACTATAACTCTTTGCTTTGCTCCATTCTACTGTAGGTTTGGGGTGATAAGAATTTAGAAAGAAGAGATCCGTAACTTTGATCTTCTCGCTGAAACTTCTCGAAAACAGGTGGTGATAGGAATTCAGAAAGAAGAGATCCGTAACTTTGATCTTCTCGCTGAAACTTCTCGAAAACAGGTGGTGATAGGAATTCAGAAAGAAGATATCCGCAACTTTGATCTTCTCGCTGAAACTTCTCAAAAACAGGTGGTGATAGGAATTCAGAAAGAAGAGATCCGCAACTTTGATCTTCTCGCTGAAACTTCTCGAAAATAGCAGGTGATAGGAATTCAGAAAGAAGAGATCCGTAACTTTGATCTTCTCGCTGAAACTTCTCGAAAACAGGTGGTGATAGGAATTTAGAAAGAAGAGATCCGTAACTTTGATCTTCTCGCTGAAACTTCTCGAAAACAGGTTGATCCTCAAGACACTCAGGGAGGAGGGATTAGTAGCTTTGTCCTGCCCCCTTAAGATTTCGAGGAAATGAATCTAAACTTTTCAATTTGCTCCCTCACTATCTTCTGTGGAATATGCTTATGCTTATGTTCATGCGAATGATGAGGATGCTATGATATGTGCTATAAATGATGAATGATTAGAATGTAATGATCGTGAGGAATCAAATGCTCCTAACTGGATGTATCTTATGGATGTCATGAAAATTTTTTTTTAGGGATTTTTGCTTGCATCATGTTGTCCTTGTTTGGGCCAGAATTTTGACTCAAAATTCGAGAGTATTCAGTTGTACTTTGCCTAACTGATTTGCCCTCACTGTAACTTTTAGGTTTTTCTCCAGTATTTGTCGAGCCTTTAGACCTAACGAGTTCTAAACAATAGTCCTGTTTATGGCCTGTGTATTATTTAGAAGCTTTTAGAGTAATGCGCAGAACTTCTTTTATGAAAATGTTATTAGTCTAATAACTGTTATTTTAATGCCAAAATACTTGGAAAGATCATGATGATGAAGCAGAATTTTATTGGGAGCATAGCTCGAGTCAAATAGGTTAATCGAGACTGGTGAATGTAGCTAAGAAGAAAGTTTATTTAAACTGTGTTTTCAAAATACAAAGGTAGTGAACTCAAAGATGGGCAAAGTGGAAATTAGGTGCCCCAGATATCGTAGTTTGAGCTTCTCTGCCTGAGCGTCTGGAAGACCATTTCGAGTTTGACATGTGTTTTAGGAGATCTTGAGTATTTTGTTGATGCACCAAGATGCAACCTACCCCTTCCTTGTCAATTCGCATAGAGCGGGATTCTTCTATCATGATTTGAGCAGCCCCTTTGATCTCCTCTTTTTTCTTCTTCTTCTTTTTTTTTTGAAGATCTCAAAGCGCTTTTTGCGGGACTTCGACTTTGGCGTCTCTCACCCTCTTCAAGTATAGTACTTTTTAACAGAATCTGAATTTACGGGGTTGGTCAAGTTTTTCCCATCCATTTCGACCAGGATCAATGCTCCTCCAGAGAAAGCCTTTTTCACCACGTAAGGTCCTTTCCAATTTGGCATCCATTTTCCTCTAAAGTCCTTTTGTATAGGGAGGATCTTTTTCAAGACCAAGTCTCCCTCGTGAAATTCTCTTGGGCGCACATTTTTATCATAAGCCCGCATCATTCTCCTTTGATACATCTGGCCATGGCGAATGGCCCTTAACCTCTTCTCTTCAATCAAGTTCAGCTGATCATATCGAGACTGGATCCATTCTGCTTCATCTAATTTTAGCTCTGACAAGACTCGAAGGGAAGGAATTTCAACTTCGATGGGTAATACCGCTTCCATTTCGTAAACTAATGAAAAAGGAGTTGCCCTGGTGGATGTCCTGACTGATGTTCACTAAGCGTAAAGAGCAAAGGGTAATTTTTCATGCCAATCTTTATAGGTTTTGGCCATCTTCCCCACAATCCTCTTAATGTTCTTATTGGCTGCTTCCACTGCACCATTCATCTTTGGATGATATGGCGATGGATTGTGGTGTTTGATCTTGAATTGACTGCAGACCTCCGCGATTGCGCTGTTATTTAAATTTAAGGCATTGTCAGAAATGATCCTCTCGGGCATTCCGTATCGACAAATGATTTCCTTTCTTAAGAATCTACTGACCGTCGCCTTGGTAACACTGGCGTATGAAGCAGCCTCCACCCATTTGGTGAAGTAATCAATGACCACGAAAATGAATCGATGCCCGTTTGAAGCTTTTGGTGAAATCGGTCTGATGACATCCATGCCCCACATGGAGAAAGGCCAAGGGGAAGTCATAACATGCAACGGTGAGGGAGGTACATGAATTTTGTCCCCGTATATCTGACATTTGTGACATGTTTTAGCATACTTGATACAATCCTCTTCCATGGTAGACCAGTAATATCCGAATCTCATGATTTGTCTAGCCATTGTGAAGCCATTTGCATGTGTTCCGCAAACACCTTCGTGGACTTCCTCCAAAATTGTCTTAGCTTCCATTGCATCGACACACCTCAATAGTACTTGATCCTTCCCTCTTTTGTATAGGACCTCCCCATCCAGGACATAATCACAGGCTAATCTTCTCAGTGTCTTCTTTTCATTCTCAGTCGCTTGTTTGGGGTATTCGCGATTTCTTACATATCGCAATATATCTTGGTACCAATGGTGATCATCCCTTTCTTCTTCTTCTATGTCGCAACAATAAGCTAGGGCCTTATAAACACTCATTTGGATGGGCTTTACATCTTCTTGCTTACTCACTTTGATCATGGACGCCAAAGTAGCCAAAGCATTCGCCATCTGGTTTTCTTCCCGTGGGAGATAACTAAAAGTGATATCATCGAATTCTTCAATTAACTCCAAGACTACCCTTCGATAATTGATCAATTTGGGGTCTCTTGTCTCCCATTCACCTTTTAGTTGGTAGATCGCTAGTGCAGAATCTCCATATACTTCCAGCGCTTTAATTTTGCGTTCTATGGCAGCACGGAGTCCCATGATACACGCCTCGTATTCTTCCATATTGTTTGTACAATCAAAATCCAACTTGCATGTGAACGGGTAGTAATCTCCATTTGGGGACACCAAAATTGCCCCAATCCCATTTCCAACAGCATTTGATACTCCATCAAAATTCAATTTCCAAAGGCCATCTTTTGCATTGTCTTCTTCAGTAGCTGCCATATACATCAAATCCTCATTAGGGAAATCAAAGTTTAACTGCTCATAATCTTCTAAAGCTCTGCTAGCTAGGAAGTCGGTTATTGCGCTCCCTTTTACAGCTTTCTGGCTCACATAGACAATATCAAATTCAGGCAGCAGAATTTGCCATCTAGCCATCCTTCCGTTTAAGGCGGTTGCCATCATATATACTAGAGGATCTAATTTTGAGATTAACGTGTCGTGTGATACAACATGTATTGTCTCAATCTACGAGTTGTCCAAATCAACGCGACAAACACAGTTTCTCAATTGGCGAATATCTCATTTCGCGCTTTTCGGTGAATTTCTAATGCGAGGTAGTATATCGCTTTTTCTTTCTTTCCTGAATCATCGTGTTGACCTAACTCACATCCCATGGAGTGATTAAGCACTGTCAGATATAAGATTAATGGCTTATCTGGGTGCGGGGGCGACAGTACTGGAGGGTTTGACAAATACTGTTTGACCCTATCGAAAGCTTTTTGGCATTCATCATCCCATACGCCTGGATTATGTTTCTTAAAAAGACGAAATATGGGATCACATTTCTCAGTTAACTGTGAAACAAACCAGGCAATGTAATTCAATCTTCCAAGAAAACCTCGAACTTCTTTTTGAGTACGTGGTGGAGGCAATTCTTGTATAGTCCAGACTTTGTCCGAGTCAATCTCGACCCCTTTCTTGCTGACTATGAAGCCTAGCAATTTGCCTGACCTAGCTCCAAAAGTACATTTAGCATGATTAAGTCTAAGTTGGAATTTTCTTAACCTCAGGAATAGCTTCTTCAAAACTCGAATATGTTTTTCTTCCGTTCTAGACTTTGCAATCATGTCGTCCACGTAAACCTCAATCTCTTTATGCATCATATCATGGAACAAGGTCACCATGGCCCTTTGGTATGTAGCTCCTGCATTTTTCAAACCAAATGGCATTACTTTATAACAGAACGTCCCCTACAATGTTATGAAGGTAGTCTTTCCCATATCTTTAGGATGCATTTTTATCTGATTGTACCCGAAAAAACCGTCCATGAAGGAAAACAATGAAAAGCCTGCTGTATTGTCTACTAGAGTGTCAATATAAGGCAAGGGAAAGTTATCCTTTGGGCTAGCCTTATTTAGGTCTCTATAATCCACACACATTTGTACCTTCCCATCTTTTTTAGGGACAGGCACAATGTTGGCTACCTATTCTGAATATTTGACCTCTTGCAAGAACCCAGCGTCAAACTGCTTTTGGACCTCTTCCTTTATTTTTAACACAATATCGGGTCTCATCCTTCGAAGCTTCTGCTGAACTGGCTTGTGATCTCTTCTTATAGGTAAACGGTATCCTGCAATATCGGTACTTAAACCAGGCATATCCTCATACGACCATGCGAAGACATCCTTGAATTCCTGCAACAACTTGATAAGATTCTGCCTTATTTCTTTGGCTATACACGTTTCGATTTTTACCGCTTTCCCTTCTTCCAACATCACAGTCTCTACCGTTTCCTTATGAGGACGAATTTATCTCTCCTCCTGCTTCACCATTCTTAACAAGTCAGGAGATAAGTCACCATCCGTGTTATCTTCAAAATCCTGTAAGTCTTCTAAGCATATGTCTTGCTCAAAAGGATATTTCGAGTCCATGACAGCGTCGCTCATGTCATTGATATCCGGGGACCTGTTGTAGTTTAAGAGAATACGGGTGGAATGAATGAATTTGTGAATGAATATTTGTATGCATGATAATGATAAAAGAATGATCAGAAAACAAAGAAAAGAATGGAAGAGTGTTTATTTCAAAGGATGTTGAAAATGCGCTTTATTGATATAATAATACTCGAACATGTGCCTATTTCATAAAAGAAATCTTGTTGCTCTTAGGCTTAAACCAATAAGTGTATTCTGGTCATTACTCTGAATAAGCTCTAAATACTACAGGGATTTCCTCTGCAGTCCAATTGTTTAAAATGCTTCCTGGTTCATAAGGTCGAATATCTGATAAGATTCTCTCTTCAGCTACCTCCTCAGATATAGCATTGATGCAGACGTTACCCATCATTGCTACGATGTCCTCTTCCTTCCGTATCTTCAGTTCAGAGTGAATTATCCCTCCTGAAACAAAGGTTTCGGATATGTGCGGGATTATCATGGGTTCCCACTTGGTTTCCTTTCTGCTCAGACGAGCACGTCTTCTTTCCTGCCTCCTTTCTAGCTCCTTCTTCTTTTGTCTTGCATCTGGTCTGAACCTCAGGCCAAAGCGGTCTTGTTTTTCTTTTAGCATCGGGGCTGCCATTCTCCCCTGAAGGTACTTTCCCAGTCCTCTTCCCAGTAACGCGCCTTTCCCCACGGTCAATTTTAATCCCATCCTTGTAGTCTTGGAGATTCTTGGTTTCAAGATTTTCTTTCCTTCCCTAATAAAAGTTGCATTCACGAACTCGAGAGATCAGAAGGAACATTCAGATGCATCGTCATTTGTCTCTAAGTAGGGCATATCACTGGTCACGGTTGCAATAATGTCCTCTTCTGCTTTTATCGTTACCAGCCGCCCGTCTGCTACCAACTTCACCTTTTGGTGTAACGCGACGAAAATCTTTGCCCGAAGTGTATCCATGGTCTTCCTAGTAAGCAGTTATAGGAAGGGTTGATGTCCATCACCAAAAAGTCTACTTCGTAAGTGGTTGGGCCAATTAATAAGGGTACCTCAATCCTCCCCATGACTTTTCTTTGGGTGCCGTCAAATGCCTTCACTATGCTCTGGCACTCCTTCATGTGTGAACTATCCACTGGCAATCTGTTTAATGTGGACAAAGGCAATACATTTAATGGAGACCCATTGTCTATCAAAACTCCTGGTAGTACATGCCCTTTGCATCTAGCGGTAACGTGTAAAGCCTTGGTGGATCCCCTACCTCCTGGCAGTATTTCATCATCATTAAAATGAATGAAGTTGTCTGCACTTATATTGCTGACCAATCGGTCCAATTTATTAACCGAGATGTCCCTAGCGACGTAGGCTTCGTTTAAAGCTTTCATCAGTTCGTTCCTGTGCGCTTCTGAATTCTGAAGCAAAGTTAACAGAGATATGTGCGTCGGTTGCTTGTGCAGTTGCTCTACCACACAATATTCGCTGTGTTTCATAAATTTTAGGAACTCTTTTGCTTCCCCCTCTGTTACTGGTTCCTTGATTTTTGGCTCAGGCTCAACTAGCTTTTCTTCCTCCTGTTCCATCATTGGAGCTTTCCCCTTCCTTAAGTCATGGTGTCCTTCACCTGGATTTTCTTTTGAAGCGTTGGCTGTAGTCTCCTTTCCTGGAACTGTTATATTGCATTCGTAATTCTAAGGAACCTCCTTGTTATCTTTATAAGCAAATGCAGCGGGCCTTCGTATTATCACTTTCGGCGCTACCCGCATTCCTATCTTATCACTAGCCAAATCTTCCTTTTCGGGGCCTGCTATATTACACTCGTGGCTCCGAGGAATCTCCTCTTTACAAGCAAAAGTAGCGGGCCTCCGTATTACCACTTTTGGCGCCATTCGTGTTCCAGCCCCATCACTAGCCGGATCCTCTTTTCTAGAGATTGCTATATTGCATTCGAGGTTCTGAGGAATCTCCTTATCAACTTTATGGGCAAAGGTAGTGGGCCTCCGTATCACTATTTTTGGTGCTACTCGCGTTCCCATCTCATCGCTTTTTGGGCGTAAAATAATAATCATCGGGAGGTTGATTTCCGAACTCTTTACCGTCGAATCTGACGCGCATATGCTCTTCTCTTCTGTGCCTTCGCTATGAAATTCAACTTCTTTGTTGTCCATTAAGTTTTGTACCAGGGTTCTAAATTCCTCACAGTTCTGAATTTCACGCCCCAACTCCTGATGGTACTCACAATAATTTGTCAGCTTTTCCTGACTTTTTTCCACAACAATTAATCCGTGTTTGATCATTTCTCTCCAGACCAATCTCAACGGAGTTTTAATCTCCGCGATGCTTGTTTTGACTTTCTTCTCTGAACTTTTGCCAACTGCGTTGACTCCGTTGTTAGCATGATTGGGTAAAGGACTCGTTGTATTTGGCAGGTCATCTAACTCCACCACACCATGTTGATAAATTTCTCTACTAATTTCTTAAAAGCGAGGCAGTTCTCTATTGAGTGCCCGGTGATTTATGATATTCACATTGTGAGTTCGGGTCATACCACTTAGGATACGGGGGTTGCATTGGCTTTAAATGGTATGGGGATACAATGTGCGCGTCGAACAGGGTTTGATACATCTCCTTGTACGTTATCGGAATTGGTGTGAAATGTATTTTCTCATTATTTTGTCTCGTCGTGCTAGGTTCTTTCTTGGGTAACCCCTGCTGCCCCGTGGCCACTGCTTTTGACTGATTAATGGTGATTGATTTCGGGTACCCTATGCTCGCGTTATTCACCTCACTTTCTTTCTTCCTCGGGGGCATCCTTTTGGCACTTTCTCCTGTCTCAATTCCTCCACTCGTTATAATATTCTCAATCATTTCCCCAGTCGTCACGATGTCCAAGAAACTCCTGGTTGCACTTCGTAACATATGTATAAGAAATGGGGCTTTCAGTGTGTGAATGAAGAGCATTGTGGTCTCTTTTTCTAGAAGTGGTGGTTGGACTTGGACGGCCACCTCCCTCCACCTCTGTGCATATTGCCTAATGCTTTCGTTTCCCTTCTTTTCCATGTTTTGCAAGGTGATCCTATCGGGGGTCATGTTTGTTACATGACTGCATTGCTCTAGGAATGCTTGAGCCAAATCTTTCCAGGAACTAATTTTGGCACGACCCAACTGGTTGTACCACTTGGCTGCGGCACCCACCAGGCTATCCTGAAAGCAGTGAATTAGCAACGGATCGTTATTAGTGTATCCCACCATCCTTCTACAAAACATAGTGATGTGGGCCTCTGGGCAGCTTGTCACATTGTACTTCTCGAACTCAGGCATCTTAAAATTGTAAGGGAGCACCAGGTTAGGAACCAAACTTAAATCATTAGCATTGATTCCCCGATGTTTTTCGGCATTTTCTATAGCTTTGAGTTTCTCCTCTAACCATTTATATTTGTCCTCCAGCTATTTTGGTAATTCCGTTTTCGCTTTTTCAGCAATCTCATTTAAATCTGGAACGTTGGGATCGATTGTATTATGGCCAGGGTTGGAACTCGAGCCGTCTTGGGAATTTATTGGTATCGATGCTGTGGCTGAAATTTGTTGCGGTCTGATAGTGACAAACATCCTTTAGGGATTCACATCTGGCGGCGTTTGGGTGCTCAGTGGGGTAAGGGCGGGGTTATCATTATCATTCCCCGAGCTAGCAGCAATGCCCTTTTCCTTCTCACGTTCTTTAGTCATCAACTGCATCAACTGGTTTATCATATTATTCTGGGATTCTTGCATCCGCTCTATAATGTCCTGCTAGGTTTTGGTCAGCTGCTCCTGTAATTGCGTTTGTCGATCTTGCATTTCCTTTTGCATTTGCTCTAACTTTTCCATTCTTTGATCTATTTTTGTCTTGCCTCTTGTACCGTAGCGATGTTCCAGGGTAACTGCCATTATTTTAGGGTTCTTTTGTGAGATTCGAGGTGCATGATGCAATGCAATGCCGATGCATGAGATGTGTGCAAACAAAAAAGTCGTTGATTCCAATTCAATTCCCATTAGAATAGCTTTTCAAGAAAACAAGTTTCTTCACATAAAGTGGATTACACATAAGGCCTTGCCTTGATGCCTAAGGCCTTGACTTTTTCAAAAAGTCGAGCTAACTCTTGACCTCTCTCTGACTCCGACTCGTACATCAAACTTAGTACATCAGCTCGAATTGCTAAAGTTTGTAGGTGATTCGCCACCTCTCGTATTTGGGCCACGGCTTCCTCCATAATATAATCCCGGCTTCTGACTTGGCTCTGAGAGTGATGCAGTTGTTGCTTCCATTGCTCCTCATCGACTTCAAAAAGCTCTTCCCGTAGCTCGCAACCATGTAAGGCGGATTCTAACTCTTCAATTCTTGCTTTCATCTCTTTAATTTTGCTCAAGCTAGCCTTCAATTCAGCCACGAGAGTTACTGGCCACGATCTCGTCTGATGATCTTTCCAATTCTGACACCCGAAGTTTCAACTTCTCTTTCTCGTTTTGACTTTCTATCAGATCCTTTTTCAGGGCATCTTCTAGCTTATGGGTATCTCGGAATTTCTTTTCCCACTGGCTTGCTCTATTCTTTTCCTCTTTAACTTCTTGACGCCATTACTCCGATGTTTTCCCAAGCCCCGCAGTTCTCATCGACCTTCGTAGCTTCTTGTAGTCAGTTTTCAGACCGTCCAAATCTTCTTCAGCTTTATTCTTCCCCTTCCTCAACTTCTCAGCTTCTAGTTTTTGAATATCAGCATCCAATCCTAGCTGTATTTTCTCCTTCTCCAATTGTTCTATCCTCTTCCTTAGCTCTCGGTTCTTTTCTTCAAAGTCCTGTTTGATGATTTCAAGCTCGGTAGGGATCACCCGTAAGTGTTCTTCCAATGATCGGGTGTTTTCTTGGTCTGGTGCGAGGATATTATCGTTGACTCTTTGACTTTGCCACCGCTCATACTCGGGGTCATCATCAGACTGGCAGCGAACCTTTTCATTTTATGAATTTGGTTCCAGGCGTTCGATATCTCGCGCACTCTCCTCTTGTAATTTCCTCCTTTATATTCAAACTCGCACTGAGCTAACTCTTGTGTTGGCGGCGTAAATTGTCTTGATTTGTACTGTCTTAACGCGAGGAGAGGAGTGTATCCAGTAGCTCCTCATATCCCAAGCATGGGAATGTAATCAAAATCTCCACATCGATATAAGATCTCATCGGGAATCATCCATGGAGCTCCCCATTCTACATCTTCTCCTTGTAGGTTTTGCAGAATCATCATCCAATTTTCTTCCGTGATATCGTCTCGTCTAGGTGTGGTTACTATATTTTCTAGCGGAGAATAGCCTTCGGAGAAGATTCGACACGATACTTTTTCTATTTTCCAAAAATGACCGTGAAACCATGCTAGTAAAAGTTGGGCGCAGCCGATGAATCTCCCTTCGCCCGCTCTTCGACATGCGCTTAGGGACCTAAAAGTTTCGACTAGAATTGCAGGAATAGGAGTGATCCTTCTGTCTAACTTGTCAAAGAGATCAGACACCGCCTCATCCATATACCCTAAAGCTTTGGGGAAGATAACCAATCCATAAATGCTCAAAGCTAACACATCAACTTTCTTCTTCTCCTCGGGATGCGCTATAATCAAATCTCTCAGATTTCTCCAAGGGATGCATTTGCAATCTCCATTTTGTTTTGTCCGGGCTGTAACCCACTGCTCACTCATCCCCGTAATATTCATCAACTTTTTTACGAATGTAGGGACATTAACAGCTCTCAAATAAGCCTTGTCGGTTTGAATCTTTGGGCAGCGAAGTAAGGCTGTGTATTCTTCAATGGTAGGTACCAAATCCACCTCCCCGAAAGTAAAGCAACTGTAAGCAGGATTCCAAAACTGGGCCATTCCTCGAAACAGATGTTAGTCTACTTTGATGTCAAGTAGATAAGGCAAATCGCCATAATGATGGTAGAATAGTTGTCTGATCTTATCGTCCCATTGACTCCATATTTCCCTCATTTCTTGAAGATTGTTTTGGGTTACGTTGATGCGTGTATAATCCCATAACTCTGATACATGTCCCGCTGTAAGGCTATCGCCTTTTCTTTGTTGAACTGTCTCAGTCCATATCCGGACGGCCGCATTGTCCTCCACTTTATCAAGAAACCCCTTTTCCATGACAAGCTATCTATTTAACAACCGAACGTGAATCAACACCCTTTTGATGAATATGCCATGCAGAAATGAAAATGCAAAATCATTATTTCATACACAATAAACAGAGAGTAAGACACTTAATCGGGTAACCACTAGGATTTGGTACGGCTCTACCTAGGGTGGCTCTTAAGGCTCGCTATATGGGGTTCGGTTTTGAAGTAAAGGTACCTGAACCAGCAGATTCCTCGATCCTCACCCATTATAGGCTCATATGGACCGATTTCGGTTCAGGGGAATACATTTCCCTATGGCTGCACGGAGATGAAAATCTCACGAAGACATAGGTACAGATGTATTCCGAAAGCGATCCACTATCTTGCACAGAGGTGAAAACCTCACGAAAGAGTAGCTTCTCACTCCCACTTAAGAGGTACGACCACGACGGTCATGCAACATGATGCAAAATGTTTTACAAGGTTCAAATCATAGCAATCAAATGAAACGACACAAGTAAATGCAATAAGAGGATCATAATTTTTCGAATCAAATTTTCAATTTTTGACAACAAGATAGGAAATAATCAACTTAATGGCTCGACTCTCAAAAGTCCCCAGTGGAGTCGCCAAGCTGTCGAAACCACCTCTCGGCTCTTGAGAAGGGCGTGTATCGAACTTATGTTTTAAAAATGATAAAACGTGGGAGTCGCCACCAATCCCTTTTGTTGAGGTGTGATTGGGTCACCTTGAAAAGTAATTGTTTTAAATAAACCATTTAATTTATTAAAACAGCAATTTTGGTCTACGAAAAGTCAGAAAACGGGTTCGGGAGTCGGTTACGCATGAGGAAGGGTTAGCACCCTCGATACGCCCAAAAATTGGTACCTAATTGATTATTTAATGTCTTGATGTCGAAAATTTTGAGAATTTGAAAGAATTAAAATGATCTCTCTTTATGACGATGTTAACTGATAATACTAAAAGAAATCGAAGATGTATGTCAAGGGGCTATTCAGTCTCGAGGTAAAATGCCGTATGCAATACTTTAGGACACCCCTTTTTTAACCACCGAGACTAAACTTCCCCTTTTTATTTATAAATTTGCTTTAAAATACATCCTATTATTCAAAATGGACGAAGAAATCACAAACCCAATACTTTAGGGTGTGTTTTCTCGAGCTTCCAAATATAGAATGTTGTATTGCTTGTAGGAAACCTTACTTCGGAATAACAAAACACCACGTCCAATGCTTTAGGATATGACATCTTGGATTCCAAAATAAGCCCTTTTTGGTAGAAAATATGCTTGTTCGAAAGGATATTCGGACATTCAGATTAAACGAGAAAATTGCAAACCAATACTTTAGGACACAATCTCTCGAGCTTCTAAACACAGAACATTCCCTTGGTTTATAAAATCTTACTTTGGAATAACAAAACATTACATCCAATGCTTTAGGACACAGCATTTTGAATTCACAAAATAAACCTTTTGTTGAAATGTATTTTGCCCGAAAGGATATTCGGATATTCAGATTAAACGAGAAAATTGCAACCCAATACTTTAGGGCACAATCTCTCGAATTTCTAAATAAGGAATATCACCTTCACGAAAAGAAGTAAATTTGTATTGAGCAAAATTGGTGTAACAAAATTTATAATAGAATGTAAAAAGAAATTATAATACTGACGTGCATAACAACATGGGAATAAATGTATCGACATGAATAACGTTAATGAAAATGAAAAAAATAAAATGAAAGGAAAAAGAACATAGCAGAAATGATAATAAAACTCAAATAATAATGCTAAGCATATGTACAAGTCACAGTATGATAATAGAAATAATAATAACACAATATAATAAATAATAATAATGATGACATAGAGTATGTACAATAAATAATAATATAAATATAGTAATAATAATAATAACAATAATAATAATACGTATTGATATATATGTGGTAAAAATAATATAATAATGACATTAGTAGTAATACGCGATATATACAATACACTAGTACGGATATAATAATTATAGCGGTAATAAAATTAGTATATGCAAATAATGATGTGATAATAATAATAGTGATGATAATAGTAGTAAAACAAAAGTATAATAATAATAATAATAATAATAATAATAATAATAATAATAATAATAATAATAATAATAATAATAGGCGATGGCACAAAATATGTACAAAAAATAATATAAGTATAGCAATAATAATATACAATATATGTACAAAGTAATAATATAAATATAGTAGTAATAATAATGCACAACATATAAGTAAATAATAATAATAATTACAAAAATACTAGAAAAGGGGGTCAAATTGGATTAAAAAGGATAATTTTGGGGTCAATTCGAAATAAAATAAAGAGGGAAGGGTCTATTTGAAATGCGCGTGAAACGAGAGGGATCAAAATGGACAATAACCCCTTCGCAACTTCGAATATGGAATTCAAAGGGATCAAATAGGAAATGATACTCTGAATCATAGAACTATAATGAAATATACGATCAACCAACATTTATCGAATTTGAAAAAGAGTCAGAAGAAATGGTTCGATCCTCTTATTTTTATTTCTCGGACCGAGAGATCCATGAATCGGGATCCTAATGCATATAGATACAAATGGTCCAATGGGAGCAAGAATTTCAGGAGCATTTGGAACATTTCGCTTCGAGCGTAAGAGCCGTTTTCAAGTAGTGTTCGATCGATTACGTATTAATCAATATTCGATTGTTTGTTCGAGGTTATCGACAAAAAGATTTGTCTAAGTCACTTCGTTTCTTTTTGTCCAAGTTACTTCTCTTTTGTCCAAGTCGCTTCTCTTTTGTCTAACTCACTTCCTTTTTCTTTGTGAGTTTTGGGAATATCCCCATTCATAGGTCCGAGATCCACATCTATGAATTGAAAGGTCCGAATGATCAACTTTGCAATCGCTTGTTAGAATCAATAGGTCTTCAAATCGTTCATTTGAAAAAATTGAAACCTTTCTTATTGGATGATCATAATACTTCTCAAAAACCGAAATTATTGATCAATGGAGGAACAATATCACCATTTTTGGTCAATAAGATACCAAAGTGGATGATTGACTCATTCCATACTAGAAATAATCGCAGGAAATCTTTTGATAACATGGATTCCTATTTCTCAATGATATCCCACGATCAAGACAATTGTTTGAATCCGTGAAACCATTTCATAGAAGTTCATTGATATCTTCTTTTTATAAAGCAAATCGACTTCGATTCTTGAATAATCCACATCACTACGCTTCTATTGTAACAAAAGATTCCCTTTTATGTGGAAAAGGCTGTATCGATAATTATGATTTTACGTATGGACAATTCCTCAATATCTTGTTCATTCGCAACAAAATATTTTCTTTGTGCGGTGGTAAAAAAACATGCTTTTTGGGGAGAGATACTATTTCACCTTCACCAATCGAGTCGCGGTATCTAACATATTCATATCTAATGATTTTCCACAAAGTGGTGACGAAAGGTATAACTTGTACAAATCTTTCCGGTTTGCAATTCGATCCAATCTATTAGTTCGTAGAGCTATTTACTCGATTTGCAGACATTTTCGGAACACCTCTAATGAGAGGGACAAATAGTCAATTTTGAAAGAACTTATTGTCAACCTCTTTGAGATATGAATCCATCCGATTCGTAAGAGAAGAACTTGCATCGATATCTCAATTTCAATTCAAACATGGGTTTGATTCACACTCCATGTTCGAGAAATATTTACCATCCAAAAGCGGAAAAAGCGAGTCTTTGTCTAAAGAAATGCGTTGAGAAAGGGTGGATGTATAGAACCTTTCAACGAGATAGTGCTTTTTCAACTCTCTCAAAGCGGAATCTATTCAAACATATATGCCATGGTTCCTTACTTGATGTGGTACAAATATCTAAATTTGATATTTTTAGATACTTTTTCGGACCTATTGCCGATACTAAGTAGCGAGTCAAAAATTTGTATCCATTTTTCATGATATTATGCATAGATCGGATATATCATGGTGAATTCTTTAGAAAAAATTGTGTCTTCCACAATGGAATCGATAAGTGAGATTTCGAGAAAGTGTTTACATAATTTTCTTACTGTCAGAAGAAATGATTCATCGAAATAATGAGTCACCATTGATATCGACACATCCGAGATCGCCAAATGTTTGGAGTTCCTCTATTCAATCCTTTTCCTTCTTCTTGTTGCTGGATATCTCGTTCGTACACATCTTCTCTTTGTTTCCAGGAGCCTATAGTGAGTTACATACAGAGTTCAAAAAGGTCAAATCTTTGATGATTCCATCATACATGATTGAGTTGTGAAAACTTACGGATAGGTATCCTAAATCAACCGAATTCTTTCTCGGTTAAAGAATCTCTTTCTAGTTGCTATGGAACAATTAGGGATTCTTTAGAAGAAATACTGGGGGTTCGCTTTTGGCGGCAACATGCTATGGGGTGGTGGTCTCGCTTATGGGGTCAAATCAATATGTTCTAAGAAGAAATATTTGAATATCCATCTCATCGATATCATCGATCTCATAAGTATCATACCAAATCCCATCCATCGAATCATTTTTCGAGAAATACGAGACATCTAAGTCATACAAGTAAAGAGATCTATTCATTGATAAGAAAAAGAAAAACGTGAGCGGTGATTGGATTGATGAGAAAATAGAATCACGGGTCGCGAATAAAGTGATTCGATTGATGATAAAGAAAGAGAATTCTTGGTTGATTCTCCACCTTAACGGCGAGAAAAAGGATTGATCAAATTCTATTGAGTCGACTCATAGTGATCATTTATCAAAGAATGACTCGGTTATCAAATGATTGAACAAGCGGGACCAATTTACTTACGATACTTAGTTGATATTCATAAAAGTATCTAATGAATTATGAGTTCAATACATCCTGTTTTAGCGAGAAAGGCGGATATTCCTTGCTCATTATCGGACAATCACTTATTCACAAACTTCGTGTGGGGCTAATAGTTTTCATTTCCGCCTCGTGGAAAACCCTTTCGCCGCTCCGCTTAGCCCTATCTCCCTCAGGGTATTTTAGTGATAGGTTCTATAGGAACCAGGACGATCCTATTTGTTCAAATGCCTAGCGACAAACTCCTATGTTCCTTTCATTACGGTATTTACGAACAAGTTCCCGGATAACAAGCTTAAAGGTTTTCTTATTGATGATATCGATATTGATAATAGTGACGATATTGATGCTAGTGACGATATTGATGCTAGTGACGCTATTAATGATAGTGACGCTATTGATCGTGACCTTGATACGGAGCTGGAGCTTCTAACTATGATGAATGCGTTAACTATGGATATGATGTCGGAAATAGACCGATTTTATGTCACCCTTCAATTCGAACTAGCAAAGCAATGTCTCCTTGCATAATATGGATTCCAAACATTCATGATCTGGATGTGAATGAGGCGAATTACTTATCCCTCGGTCTATTAGTGAACTATCTCTCCAAGGATTGTGAAAGATGTTCCACTAGAAATATTCTTGTTATTGCTTCGACTCATATTCCCCAAAAAGTGGATCCCACTCTAATAGCCCCGAATAAATTAAATACATGTATTAAGATACGAAGGCTTCTTATTCCACAACAACGAAAGCACTTTTTCACTCTTTCATATACTAGGGGATTTCACTTGGAAAAGAAAATGTTCCATACTAATGGATTCGGGCCCATGTAGTGGGTTCCAATGCACGAGATCTTGTAGCACTTACTAATGAGGCCCTATCGATTAGTATTACATGAGAAGAAATCAATTATAGACACTAATACAATTAGATCCGCTCTTCATAGACAAACTTGGGATTTGCGATCCCGGGTAAGATCGGTTCAGGATCATGGGATCCTTTTCTATCGATATAGGAAGAATTGTTGTACAAAATGTACTTCTAAGTAATTGCCCCTTAGATCCTATATCTATCTATATGAAGAAGAAATCATGTAACGAAGGGGATTCTTATTTGTACAAATGGTACTTGAGCTTGGAACGAGCATGAAGAAATTAACGATACTTCTTTATCTTTTGAGTTGTTTCTGCTAGGATCGGTCGCTCAAGACCTTTGGTCTCTACCCGGACCGATGAAAAAATGGGATCACTTCTTATGGGTTCGTTGAGAATGATTACGATCTAGTTCATGGCCTATTAGAAGTAGAAGGCGCCTGGTGGGATCCTCATGGACGAGAAAAAGATTGCGGTCGGTTTGATAATGATCGAGTGACATTGCTTCTTCGGTCCGAGCCTGGGAATCCTTTATATATGATGCAAAATGGATCTTGTTCTATCGTTGATCGAGAGAAATCTCTATGAAAAATACGAATCGGAGTTTGAAGAAGGGGAAGGAGAAGGAGTACTCGACCCGCAACAGATAGAGGAGGATTTATTCAATCACATAGTTTGGGCTCTAGGATATGGCGCGCTTGGGGCTTTCTATTTGATTGTATCGAAAGGCCAAATGAATTGGGATTTCCCTATTAGGCCGGGTCATTTTGGGGCAAGCGGATCATTTATGATGAAAAGGATGAGCTTCAAGAGAATGATTGGCGTTCTTGCAGAGTGGAACCATGCGAGCACAGTGCACGAGATAGATCTTCCAAAGAACAAGTCTTTTTTCGAATAAGCCAATTCATTTGGGATCCTGCGGATCCACTCTTTTCCTATTCAAAGATCAGCCCTTTGTCTCTGTGTTTTCACATCGAGAATTCTTTTGCGGATGAAGAGATGTCAAAGGGCTTCTTGCTTCCCAAACAGATCCTCCTACATCTATATATAAACGCTTTGGTTTATCAAGAATACGCAAGAAAAGCACTTGAATTATTGATTCATCGCAGAGATGGCTTAGAACCGTGAGTTCATTATCTAATGGATTTTTCCGTTCTAATACTCCATCCGAG
>CP106709.1:124207059-124209559 GCA_025503065.1 Gossypium bickii
CCTTTTCTGCTAGGATTGGAAATCTGTATTTTACATATCCATACGATTGAGTCCTTGGGTTTTAGAAATAGTGTAAAAAGAAGTGCTTGAATCATTGCTATTTGACTCGGACTGTTCTAAAAGAGTCGAGGCATTTCGAATTGTTTGTTGACACGGACAAAGTCGGGAAAACCTCAAATTATTTCAATATTGGACCTTGGACATATAATAGTTTGAATCGAATCTCTTTAGAAAGAAGATCTTTTGTCTCATGGTAGCTGCTCAGGTCCCCTTACAAAACTTTTCGTTATTGGTTAGCCATACACTTCACATGTTTCTAGCGATTCACATGGCATCATCAAATGATACAAGTCTTGGATAAGAATCTACAACGCACTAGAATGCCCTTGTTGACGATCCTTTACTCCGACAAAGATCTAGGGTTCCTCGAACAATGTGATATCTCACACCGGGTAAATCCTTAACCCTTCCCCCTCTTACTAAGACTACAGAAATGTTCTTGTGAATTATGGCCAATACCGGTATATAAAGCGGTGATTTCAAACCCAGAGGTTAATCGTACTCGCGGCAACTTTACGTAAAGCGAGTTTGGTTTTTGGGGTGATAGTGGAAAAGTTGACGAGATAAGTCACCCTTATCGCCACTCTGAGAACCGTACATGAGATTTTCACCTCATACGGCTTCTCGTTCAATTCTTTCGAAGTTATTGGGTCCTTTTCCTCGTTCGAGAATCTCCTCCCTTCTTCCACTCGTCCCGAAGAGTAACTAGGACAAATCGACCACGTTTTCATGTTCCAATTGAACACTTTCCATTTTTGATTATTCTCAAAAGAGAAGATTTTTTTACCAAACATCTACTGATCCAATCACACGATCTTATAATAAGAACAAGAGATCTTTCTCGATCAATCCCTTTGCCCTCATTCTTCGAGAATCGAAAGATCCTTTTCAAGTTTGAATTTGTTCATTTGGAATCAGGTTCTTCTACTTCATTTTTATTTACTTATTTATTATTTTTATTATTTTTCCCTATTTTTTTGATTTATTTTTTTATTTTATTCCCTTCCATCATTCCCTAAGTCCTATAGGTTTGATCCTATAGAATCGACCCATTTTCTCATTGAGCGAGGGTACGAAATAAATCGATTGATTTTTCGATCAAAAGCACTATGTGAAATCTTCGATTTTCCTCTTTCTCTATCCCTATCCCATAGGTACAGCATTTGAATCAATAGAGAACCTTTTCCTCCTATATGAATCAATATTATTACATTCCAATTCCTTATCGATACCCCCAAGGAAAATCCCGAACTGGATCCCAAATTGACGGGTTAGTGTGAGCTTATCCATGCGGTTATGCACTCTTCGAATAGGAATCCATTTTCGAAAGATCCCGGCTTTCGTGCTTTGGTGAGTCTCGAGATCCTTTCGACGACCTATGTTGTGTTGAAGGGATATCTATATGATCCGATCGATTGCGTAAAGCCCGCGTGTAGCAACGGAACCTGGGAAAGTATCTGAAAAGACAGTTCTTTTCTTTCTATTATATTAGTATTTTGTATTCTATTTTTTCTATTCTATTAGTATTAGATTAGTATTAGTTTGATTAGATTAGTATTAGTTAGTGATCCCGCTCGGTGAGTCCTTTCTTTCGTGATTAATCTGTTGGCGCTGATCCTATTCCTACATTACATTTTGTCTCTGTGGACCGAGGAGAAAGGAGGCTCAGTGGGAAGAGGATTGTACCATGAGAGAAGCAAGGAGGTCAACCTCTTTCAAATATACAACATGGATTACGGCAATGCAATAGAGTTGGGCTTTCATGCGGATCCGAATGAATCATCTTTTCCACGGAGGTAAATCCTTGCCCGCTAGGCAAGAGGATAGCAAGTTACAAATTACATTTTCGGTAGGACATGTATTTCTATTACTATGAAATTCATAAATGAAGTAATTAATCGTGGGGTTACCATTATCCCATTTGTAGTGACAAATCTTGTATGTGTTCCTAAGAAAAGAAATTTGTCAAAATTTGAGTCTTAAAAAGGTCGTGGAAACACATAAGAACTCTTGAATGGGGCTGGAAAAGAGATGTAACTCCAGTTCCTTGGAAATGGTAAGATCTTTAGTGCAAGAAGAAGAGGGGTGATCCGTATCATCTTGACTTGGTTCTAATTTCTCTATTTTTTTAAGAATACCGCTTCTCTTACTCGTATCGAATAGAACATCTTGAGGCAAACCTTCTTCATGTAAAACCTACTTGATTTAGATCGGGAGAATCGTGACGGTTTTATGAAACCATATGTATATGGCTCGAATCAAGTAGTCAATCCTATTTTCGATAGGAGCGGTTGACAATTGAATCCAACTTTTCCCATTATTTTCGTATCCGTAATAGTGCGAAAGGAAAGCCCGGCTCCAAGTTGTTCAAGAATAGTGGCGTTGTTGAGTTTCTCAATCCTTTGACTTAGGATTAGTCGGTTCTATTTCTTGATGGGGC